>QJPP01007257.1:0-189088 GCA_003996215.1 Jaltomata sinuosa
TTGATTTCTTTACCCCACTTTCACCTACTTGGGGTTCACTAATCTTTAGAGGCCGACCCATCAAATCCACAATTGTGGTTTCTTCGTCCAAGTCCACGAACTCAGAAGTCTCCTCATAAAGCGCTTTTTCTTGCTTGAGGACTGTGATATCATTTTTCACCTTCTTTAGCTCCGCATCAAATCTCGCCAAATCCGGGATGCTCATTTCGTTTAGCCTTGCATCCATCCGGGTTTCCATTGCATCGACCCTTGCGCGCAGCCCCTCAAATGGCTTTAGAGCCTACCGTATTGCTTCATCAATGGTGGGTTTGAACAAATCTGTCCAAGCGGCAATTTGTTTGTCCAACTGTTTCTGTTTTTGCACCATTTTAGCAAAATTTCGGGGGTTCATATGATATTCCGGTGGCAGAGGAGGCCTTGCCGCAGTGCCCGAGCCTTCAGCAGTAGCTCTCGTTGTCTGTGAAGTTTTTGGATCAAACACCGCAAGTGGCATTTCTGTACCTGATGGGGTGTCGGTTGCCTCGGAGGTGGGTGTGGTTGGCTCTTCGAAGATCTGAGGCTTATGAATCCTCATTTCGAACTTAGTGTCATCCTTTGATCTGTCGATATTTTGCTTTGATGACGCTGTCACTTGCTTATCGATACCATCCCATATCGGCACCTCTGCACGCCTGCATAACTCAGTCACTAGACACGGGAACGGCAGAGAAGAAGTAGTTTTTATGGCCCTGGTCCGCATCTCGTCCGCAATTATAATTCCGAAGTTGATGACGTACCCGGCTATCAAGCTTGCTACAAGGATGGCTCTTCCCTCATCCAAATTATTGTCTCCTCCTGTTGGAAATAACCTGAGCCGCACAACCGCCCACCAAAACTTGGCTACGAAGCTTAGTGATTGCTTCGATATCCGTCCTCTCTGAGTTAGCCAAGAAGGTGAGCCATCAGTCAATGTTCGGGCCAACCACGGTCTCTGCGAGTAGGCGTTGGAAATCTTGTCATGGAACTCTGGCATGTCAGGTGGAGGGATGTATTCCGGGCCAAAGAGGACTCTATTGATCATTTCCCGTGAGATGTCCACTTGTTTACCCCGAACTGGCACCCTGTCCTGCCTTGGTGCTGATTTGACCCCTTTTCCTGGCTCACATTTGCTTTCCAATAGTGCCAAATAGTTGGCATAGAATTCCCGGATTAGCTCTGGATAATAGAATCCCGGGGGCGAGCTCATCCACTCGAGCTGATACCTCTGGTACTGTGTCTGAAGAATCGGGTATTCAGGCAGATCTGTGGTCATGATTTGCACTTCTTCAGCTATCGGTCTTTTGTGGCTTCTCGACATCGTTTTGGTAAGACCGTCAAGATAGTGCTTCTGAGCCTCCTTAAATGCCCACCGGATCGATTCTCTGTCCGTGGGTGCACCCCCTGCAATTTTGGTGGTTTCGGGACCACCTACATCCTCCGGATTGGGGCTGGAGCTACCACTTTCATCCGATCCACTACCGCCCCCCGACTCACTGCTAGATGACCCACTCTCCTCTTCAGACTGGGAGACTTGGGTGGTTCTTCGTTTAACTAGCCTGGTTTGGTAAGTCGGGGCTGCAACTATTTCGTCGTCGCTACTCGGTTCATCAATTAGGGTCCGAGTTGTAGCGATCCTTTCTTTCTTCTTTAGTGCTTGACCGCGACGCGGTTGTTGTTTTGGGGCCATGTACCTGCACGTGAACGAGTTCAAACATGTGAGAACAGAAAAATACTCACTAATACCTACTGTCTCGGCGTGACGGTTTGGTTGACGGGCCATCACAGGTGTGACGGACCGTCACACCAACCGTCTCTCTAAGACAGTGAAGTGTTTCTTCCTGACGGTTTAGCTGACGGTTCATCACATGTGTGACGGGCCGTCATGCCAACCGTCAAGTTGAGACAGCGTATTTCACTCTCGTTGAGGCATTTCCTCGAACACCTTGTACGCGGTTACGGATTTTCCCATATTTTGTGGGATTTGGTTTCCCAAAGTCACCACCAATCATTGTATTTGATCTCATGGGTTACTCAAGACTTCACCCATGACACACTTTCGATTTCAAGCAATAATACCACTCATACCCACAATAATTACATTATCAGAATTTCACAAATATACCAGCCCAACAATTTCCTTCGTATTTCTTCATGCCACTCAAATAAGCTCAACGAGGAAGAGTTTGGAATCATACCTTGATTTTGTTAGGTAGAAGAAATCGCTTTTCCCTTTTGATTTATATGACCCGATGGACAACTAGCGGGATTTCGTTGGTTTGGTGCGTTTTGGACGATGGTGAAGAAGGGAAAATGGGGGTGTGGTGCTTGGGAGTAAGTTGAGGATTTGCTTGGGGAGAAGATGGATTTTAATGGAGGTTTGGAGTTTGGGATTTGAAGATAGGCGGTAAAACGATGAAGATGAAGTTAATATGTACCCGGGCGGGTCGGTTTGGTTATGGGTCGGGTCGCCCAAAATTAAACAAAGAAAACTTACCTGACGCGCTGCCTGGAGTGACGGTCCGTCAAAGTCTCGACGGTCCGTCACATTGGAGCGTCACAATTAGGCAGTGAGCCCTTGTGAGAAATATGGTGACGGCCAGAGATGACGGTCCGTCAAGTCTTTGACGGTCCGTCGAAACCATCGTCACTCTAAAACAGTAGGCATGAATATTTGTCAGTTATGTGACGGTACGTGTGACGGTTCGTCAAGACTTTGACGGTCCGTCAACAGTCGCCGTCACTCTTAGACAGAACACGCTGTTACGTCCATTCTTTGTACCTGCACACTCAACGCACACATTAACCAATTCTAGCAAATCAAATTTTTCTACGACTATAATACAACAACAATTTATGGGTTGCCTCCCATACAACGCCTGATTTAACATCGCGGCACGACGCGGGTGTCTTGATTACTCAGACTTCATCAAGATACACCAAAGACAGAACATGTACCTCCTCCGGGAGGCCCAGATATTGCTTAATCCTCTGCCCATTGGCTTTGAACAACTCACCATCTTTATTTTCGAGTTCGACCGCACCGGATGGGAACACTTGGTGTACTTTGAATGGTCCGGACCATTTGGATTTGAGTTTCCCGGGAAATAATTTGAACCTGGAGTTGAACAACAATACCAAGTCCCCTACTTTGAACTCCCTTTTCTCAATCTTCTTGTCATGGTACAGCTTCATTCGTTCCTTGTAGAGAGCGGACCTCTCATATGCTCGCAATCGGAACTCGTCCATCTCATTTAATTGTTCCAACCTTAGTTCCGATGCTTCTTTCCAACTGAGATTTAACTTCTTGAGCGCCCAAAGGGCCTTGTGCTCGAGTTCCACGGGCAAGTGACACGCTTTACCAAAAACAAATTGGTAAGGAGACATACCTATTGGCGTCTTAAACGCTGTTCGGTACGCCCAGAGTGCGTCATCCAGCTTCCTCGCCCAATCTCGCTGGTTCACATTCACAGACTTAGCCAAGATCTCTTTAATCTCCCGGTTCGACACCTCGACTTGCCCACTGGTTTGGGGGTGATAAGGTGTGGCTACCTTGTGTTGCTTCACTCCATATTTTGCTAGAGCAGCCCGGAACACCTTATTACAAAAATGTAAACCTCCATCACTGATGATTGTGCGAGGGGTGCCAAACCGAGCAAAGATGTTTCTTTTTAAGAACGCCACCACACTTCTTCCTTCGTTATCGGCTAAAGCAACCGCCTCTACCCACTTTGACACATAATCCACCGCTACTAAGATGTAGCGGTTCCCGTAAGAACTTTCAAAAGGGCCCATGAAATCTATTCCCCATACGTCGAACAATTCAACCTCGAAAATAGTGGACATGGGTAGCTCTTGTCGGCGAGAGATTGCTCCTCTTCGTTGGCATTGATCACAGAACTTGGCAAATTCATATGAATCTTTCTGGATTGTCGGCCAATAATAACCACACTGTAAGATCTTTCGGGCGGTTCTATTACCCGCATGATGTCCTCCAACTGGGGACGAATGGCAAGCTTGCAAGATGCTTGTCATTTTCGCTTCCGGTACACATCTCCTCATTATGTTGTCAGCACACAACCGGAATAAATACGGCTCATCCCAGAAAAACTTACTTGCATCATGGAGAAACTTCTTTTTCTGGTGAAAGTTCAAACCTTCCGGGATCATGTCACTCACCGCATAATTTGCGAAGTCAGCGTACCAAGGCACCATATCACGTGACGCAGCCATCACCTGCTCATCCGGGAATGCATCATCAATCTCCGGTTCATCTATTCCGCTCTCTTTTCCCTCAAGCCTGGACAGATGATCCGCTACCTGGTTCTCACACCTTTTTCGATCCTTGACTTCAAAGTCAAATTCCTGCAACAATAGCACCCAACGGATTAGTCGAGGTTTTGCATCCTTTTTGGTCATCAGATACCTCAAGGCTGCATGATCAGTGTGCACCACCACTTTTGTGCCAAGTAAGTACGCTCTGAATTTCTCAAAAGCGTATACAACCGCCAGCAACTCCTGTTCTGTCACTGTGTAGTTCTTTTGCGCCTCATTTAATGCTTTACTAGCATAATAAATGGGATGAAAAAGTTTGTCTCGCTTTTGTCCCAGCACAGCTCCGAGTGCAACACCACTTGCATCGCACATTATTTCGAACGGTTTGGACCAATCCGGGGCAATTATGATAGGAGCATCCACTAGCTTTTCTTTCAGGCATTCAAACGCCCTCAAGCACTCAGCATCAAATACAAACTTCGCCTCTTTTTCAAGCAACTTGCACAATGGAGTAGCAACCTTAGAGAAATCTTTGATGAATCTTCGGTAGAAACCGGCATGACCAAGAAAACTCCTCACACCCTTTACTGAAATGGGTGGAGGTAGTTTCTCGATGACTTCAATCTTGGCTCTATCCACCTCTAGACCTCTCATAGATATCTTGTGCCCTAGTACAATGCCTTCTTTCACCATGAAATGGCATTTCTCCTAATTCAGCACGAGGTTTGACTCTTCACACCTTTGCAATGCCTGACCCAGATTAGCCAAGCAGTCATCAAATGTATCACCCACTACCGAAAAGTCATCCATGAAGACCTCCAATGTGTTCTCCACCATATTAGAAAAAATAGACATCATGCATCTTTGGAAGGTTGCAGGAGCATTGCAAAGACCAAAGGGCATGCGTCTAAAAGCAAACGTACCATAGGGACAGGTGAACGTGGTCTTCTCCTGATCTTCCGGGGCTATAGATATTTGGTTGTACCCCGAATATCCATCTAAAAAGCAATACCAACCTCTTCCAGCTAATCTATCCAGCATCTGATCCATAAAGGGTATGGGGAAATGATCACGGAGAGTACAGGAGTTTAGCTTCCGGTAATCCATACAGACTCGCCAGCCCGTGACAGGTCTTAATGGAATCAGCTCATTTTTGTCGTTTGCTACCACAATCATTCCTCCCTTCTTAGGAACACATTGCACTGGGCTTACCCATTTGCTATCAGAGATTGGGTAAACCACTCCAGCATCGAGCCATTTGATGATCTCTTTCTTCACCACCTCTTGCATTGGCGGATTCAGTCTCCGCTGGTGCTCGGTGGTAGGAGTGCAATTTTCTTCTAGCTGTATCTTATGAGTACAAATACCTGGTGGGATGCCAATAATATCTGCAATGGTCCAGCCGATTGCTCTCTTGTGTCTCCTCAGAGTAGATAATAATGCTTCAACTTGATATTGTACAAGGTCTGTCGCGATGATTACCGGTAAGGTATCTTTGTCACCTAGAAATGCATACTTCAGATGGCTTGGCAACTCTTTCAACTCTAATACCGGCGCTTCCTCAATAGAAGGCTTTGCAGGAGGTGTTGGTCTGTTCTTTAAATCGAGATCCAATTTCTTTGGGGCGTAACCATATGACCCCATTCCAACCATAGCATTTGCAATTTCCTCATAATCTTCGACGCCATCATCATCGAAATTCATCATAACTGCTGCCAATGTCTCTACAGCAAGTCTCTCTTCAACAGAAACGATCACATCAGATTCTGCAACAACATCAATAACCGAGACGACATTCATGTCCCTCGGTTGCTTCATTGATCTGCACACATTAAACTTTACTACCTCATCGTTCAACCTGAAAGTCAACTCGTTGCTCTCCATATCGACTAATACTCTTCCGGTTGCCAAGAAGGGTCGTCCCAAAATAATAGGGACTTCGAAGTCCACTTCGCAGTCCAAAATCACGAAGTCTGCCGGAAATATGAACTTCCCCACCTTCACAAGTACATCATACAAAATACCAACCGGGCGTTTCACCGATCTGTCGGCCATCAATAACCTCATAGTCGTCGGTTTGGGGGCTCCTAAGCCCAACTGCCGGTAGATGGCTAACGGCATCAAGTTTATGCTCGCCCCCAAGTCACAAAGAGCCTTGGCAAAGTTAAACTCCCCTATGGTGCAAGGAATAGTGAACGCACCCGGGTCTTCTTTCTTTTGGACCAGCGACCTTGATGAAATGGCGCTACAATGGTGGAGGTTGTCTTCCGGTTCAAAACTTACCGACCTCTTCTTTGTGATCAAGTCCTTCATGCACTTGGCATAACCGGGCATTTGTTCAAGCGCATCCACTAGAGGGATGTTTACTGATAACTGTTTGAGCATGGTTATGAAGTTCAGGAACTTTCTATCTTCCACTTTCTTCTTCAGCCGCTGTGGGAAAGGAGGTGGTGGCCGAGGCATCATAGTTGGAAGTTTTTCAACCTCCTTGCTTTTATCTGTGAGCACTTGAGTAGCATCTTTTTCCGCGCTGGGTTTTTCAGCAGACACTTTCACACCCTCATCGACCATAATTTCAGCATCTATTAACTCATCATCCTCAGCTACAGCATCTTTCTGGGTCTGAATTACCGGATGTGTTTCCGATAATGCGTTACCGCTTCTGGTGGTGATTGCCATACAATTCGCGTCATTTCTCGGGTTTTGAATGGTGTCACTCGGCAATGTTCCAGCTTTCCTTTGATTTAGAGACGCCGAGACTTGACTCATTTGCTGCTCTAACTGCTTAATTGCGGTGGAATGAGAATTCACTAACTGACTCATTGATGTTAATTCAGATTTCATTTCCTTGACTCCGGAGTCAGTAGATTCCACCTTCAACAACATCTTTGCCATCATATTCTCTAACTTGGACGTCCCTGTCTCATTGCTAGTTCTTTCTCGGTTACCAGGTGGTACGTACAACTCACCTCTATCAGTGTTATTTCTCCAGTTCCCCTGATCACGGTCTCTGTAGCCAGCTTTTTCATGGTAGTTGTCCCTCTGATAGTTCCGACCTTGGTTTCCCTGGCCATTGGCCTGGAAACCCCCCAAATAATTCGCCTCCTCATCAGACTCGAACTCTGCTGCTCTACTTTGGGAACTCACAACTTTTACTTTCTCCACATCTGCTGACAGCAAATGTTTTGTCAATAGGTCCATTTGCGTCTTCAGATGGGTCATATCTTGGTCCCGCTCTTCCTCTCTCCTGCGCTGTTCTGCAGACATACCGACTGTATGAGTGCTAGCAGCCGTCTCGGTGTCCCGTGTATGCCAGGCCCCGTTGGTTTTAGTGAGCCGGTCCAGAATAGCTGTGGCATCGATGAAAGTGAGACCCATAAACGCTCCACCTGCTGCGTTATCTAGTGTCGGCTTGGTAGCCGAATTCAGTGCCCTGTAGAATGTCTGCATCAAAAGCTCGTCGTTCAACTGATGGTTAGGGCATTGTGTCAGCTTCTTCTTGAATCGCAGCCAGGTCTCGTGCAATGCTTCGTGAGGTTGCTGCCTAAAATTGCTAATCTCATCCCTCAACTGTATCATCCTAGAGGGAGGAAAGAACCTTTCTAGGAAAGCTCCTTCAACTCTCCCCAAGTTGCGATAGAGTCGGGGGTCAGCTCTGTCAACCATAGCGCTGCCTCATCAGACAGAGACAACGGAAACAACCTGAGCCTGATCGCTGTCTGACTCACACCAGGCAATTCGAATGACTTGCAGATACCCACAAAGTTCATCAGGTGTCTGTTTGGATCATCACCGGCCGTACCTCGGAATAACCCCTTTAAGTTCAACAGCTGGAGCATTGTGCTAGTTATGTTGAACTTAGCCCCGGGCGCTAGTGGAGGAAGAATAATGGCGCCCGTAGCACCAGCTCCGTCTAATGCAGTGTCATCCTCTATATCTTCAGCATTCAAGTGATGCTGATCCTGTTGAACCTGCTGTGCTGCAGCGAGCCTTGCTGCCTCCGTCTGGTGTGCGGCCATGGTTTGCCTTAGCGTTCTTGTGAGCTCGGGGTCGTAGGGTAATATTGGTTCACCCGAGCGTCGGGTACTTGGCATGCACTACTCCGTACCCTGTAATAAACAAAAACAACAAATAAAAGTAAAATCAGGAAATATGACTAAGAGTCAAATAAACACACAAGACTTAATAAACAGCCGTCTTCCCCGGCAACGGCGCCAAAATTTGATACGCCCAAATTACGACTCCAAATACGAAGCGTAAGCGGTCACTGTCAAATATAGAACCCAACTAAGGTTGGGGTCGATCCCACAGGGAATAAGGTGCAAATTAAATCGATAGTGAATTAAATGACTAGTAGTCGATAGTTTCCGGTAAATTGGGGGGTGTTGTGTGAACAATATTTAACCAAAGTAAATAATAATGTGCGATTAATAATCAATATGAGAGTGAACTAGGGAAGTGTTCACCATGGCGTCGTAACAACTTCGACTCAAGGCTTAACCGGGTTCTCTCTATATGCATATCACGATGTGATTGCATTCATGGTGTCGTCTAAACGTTTCTCAACCAATTAGACAAATTTCCTTCTCAATTCTCTCGAACTTGAAAAGGTGAACTTTATCATTTCAATCCTAAACATCAAGTAGATTAATCTAGTTACAGCATTAATCATGAGACGAGAGTTGGTAGTCTCGAATCCTTGTAGTTAATCACATTTCCCGGTTTTAATCTCTTTACTCAAGCAAATTTAAACCTAGGCATGTTCTAATGTTTGCAACCACTAGAAAACGTTAGTAAGTAAATGATTAACCACGTGACAACATAAAGATTGAACCCTACGCTACCCGGAATCTATATTGCAACTTTTGCCATGGCTCCCACAACCCTAGTTGTGGGAAGTTAGTTACTCATGCTATTAGGAAAAGAGAAGAGATTTATATTCATAATAAAGCGAAAAGAATCTTACAATAGAATGAACACAAGCTTCAATTTATCCAATAACAAGAATCCAAGATCCCAAGAACAATGGAAGAACAAGATTGAAGAAGAAGACAAACGTGTTTGTTGTGTTTCTTCCTCTCAAAAGTCGCTCAAAATGATCCTAAAACTAATGGGTAATGAATTTGTAAAATTGAAATCTCATAAAATAAACCTAACTTAGGTATTTATAGGAGTCCAGGAAATAAACCCAAAAACATTCGGAATCCGCGTTGCGTGTTCTGCCTTAACTTGACGGTTCGGGTGACGGACCGTCACAAGCTTGACGGACCGTCACTCCAAGCCGTCGCGACTATCCAGTGCTTGATCCTTTTTAGTCTCAACTTGACGGTCTTCTTGACGGACCGTCACATGGGTGACGGCCCGTCATGGTGGCCGTCACCACTAGGCAGTGTGCTGCTCGCCTTGACGGTCTTCTTGACGGACCGTCACATGTGTGACGGCCCGTCATGGTGGCCGTCACTCTTATCCAGAATTCTCTTTTTCGCGTATTTCCTTCCGTTTCCATGTTTGTCTCCATTTCCTGAAAATACAACATAAAAACATCAAAAACGACGACGGTTGCTTGAAAACTCACGATTATTCTTAGTTAAAGGAGTCAAATGTGCCGTAAAATGGCGGCACATCAATGGTCTATACAGAGGTATGGTTTATGTACGCGTTTGATTGTATACATTTTATTTTTTAAATTGTATATTTTCAGTGAATGTATTATTGTTTAATATTGTTGATACAAGAGTATGTATAAGAATTTCATTTCTCGTAGAAATGCTGGAATTCGTTATTAATGCACAAAATCGAAGCTTTTTTCAAAACCCTAACAATTTACGAAAAATTGTATTTATTGTATGACACACAGTGCACTCACATGAAAAAATCTCACCCACACTTGATGCGACACCACACTCACTCTTCTTAGATATACACATTCTGCACAAATTGAAAGGGGGAATATACACAATAACATTACATATAAGGAATATAATACATAATACTATGATGATTCACTTTTTGAATGGAGATACACTCGCTAACTAAATACAGATATAGAGCATTAGATACAGTTAAAAAAAAATCAACAGAGAAAATAGGGGAATTTTGGGCGTTGAGTTTAAGCTTCTTCACTCATCGTGATTGTGATAGCTCAAAAGATTCCTACTATTTTCTCCCATATCCCCAAACTTGTTTTTCACGATATTTCTTTTTCTTCTTCTTCAGAATTGAAGAATCAAATCAATTTTGGACAATTTTCACCGTAAGCTAGGGACGATTAATTTTCGCAGCTGGAGGAGGAGGAATTTTCACAAATTTAAAAAAAAATTCATTGATTTGGAGAGAGAAAAATAAGCAGAAAGGGTATTCTCTACAAAACTCAGAGTGCAACTACGTTTGATAATTTTGTGAAACTATCACTATAAAAGATAATTATAAGACTAAAGTTTGCTAAGCCAGATAATTATCCCTTTATATTATGCACGGGCATGTATTAGAGGTTCTTAGTGTAATTTACTCTTAGTAATTACCCCTCCAATTCAAAATAAATAATCTTATGGAGGTGTGACACCCTTTAAGAAAATTAATTAATGATATTAATTAAATGTTGATTTGTTAATATTACTCTTTTGTTTCTTTCCAATTTTTTCTTAAAATTAGAGATAATTGAAAAATTCATAAAAGAAAAGAGTAATTTTGAAAAAAAAAATAGTTAATACAGATTTGAATTTAAAAAATTCACTTATTTTAGATCATAAAAATATGAAACAATCATTTATTTTAAATCGGAGAAAGTAATTTGTTCCATACATATTTCAAGATTGATCCAGTCAACTTGCCCATCTTTAAAGCTTGCTTTTCCTTTTCAAGTAATGTTGCAATCAGTAAAACAAACAAAATTGTTCTCCATTTTTGCACGGCATTAAGAACTGATGATGACTCGACTAGTTTTTCAGAGGTGGATTTTGAATTTTTATTTTATAGATTTAGTCTTAGAAATTTTTAGTATTAAATCTATTATATTCTTTAAGTTATGAGTTCATACTTATAATTGTTTATTGCAATTTTCATGATTTTTTTCTCACAAAATTATACTCTGCGTCAAAATTATTAAGTTCAGATAAACCCGTTACCTTTGAACCACATTCGCCCCAGCTAGTTTCATTTTGCACCATCCATTTTATTGGGTAGACGATGTGGGAGCGCATCTAGGATATTGAATTTATGAGTTCTGCATTTTAGAAAACATAACTTATTAGATTCTTGATAAATAATTTATTTATATTGGATGAATTTTTAAGTGCAAATATAAAGTTTAAATCAAAGCTACTAGGGATCCATTTAGTCATGAAATTTTTTCACTTTTTTTTCGAAAAATTATTTCACTTTATTTGAAAATCATTATTTGGCCATGAAAATTCCAAATACAACTTCAAGTTGTATTTGAAATTTGAAAAACAGCAAGAACCCTGTTTTTACTTTTATTTTTTTCACTTTTTAAATTATTTTTTTCAAAAAAAATCCTAATTTTTTTATTTTTATAAAAAAACCTCATTTAAATTATATTTCATATTTAAATCATATTTTATATATTTTTTTAAAATATATTTAAATTTTAAATATTTATTGTAAAAAGTATGGTCAAACACAACTCCAACTTTAAAAATTTCAAATAAAGTGAATTGTTTTTTATTTTCATGGCCAGACGCCCACTAGGTTCTGCCGAAGTAGTTCCTATATAAACCTTGCGTTAGATAGCCAAGTTCTCCACAGCAACAAATTTCAGTGCCAAAAAAAAAGTATAAAAAGGATATAGTGAACATTATGTTTTTGTTGTTGTTGGTGTTTATTCTGATGGTAAATGTGACGAATGGTTGCTGGGAGGAAGAGAGAAGTGCTCTGTTGGAGCTAGAGGCAAGCTTGACAAGCTCAAATGGCGGAACCATAGCGGTTTGGGAAGGATATAATGAGAGTGGTTTTACGGATTGTTGTTCTTGGCCTGCGGTAAAATGCAACTCAACAACAGGTCGAGTGATCGTACTCAAGGTTAGGATCAAGGGATGGTTGGAGATTTAATGCGTCTCTCTTTCTTCCATTCAAGTCACTGCAACGTCTTTCATTGCTTGCAACTAATCTTATAGGATGGACTAAAAATGAACGTCTCCTTTAATTTTTGCCTCATCTTTTTAGTATGTGTTGAACACTAAGTGAGCGTTTGGCCATAAGAAATTTTCACTTTTTCTCCGAAAAATTATTTCACTTTATTCAAAAGTTGTTGTTTGGCCATAAAAAAATTCAATATTTATTTTCACTATTTTATTTTTATTTTTTGAAAAAAAATCCTAAATTTTTTATTTTCATAAAATAATCTCATTTAAATTATATTTCATTTTTAAATCATATTTTATATTTTTTTTGAAAATACATTTAAATTCTAGATAACTATTGTAAAAACTATGACCAAACACAACTCTAACTCCAATTTCAACATTGAAAATTCTAAAAAAGTGTTTTTTTAAAAAAATTCCATGGCCAACGGGGCCTAAATAAACTATATGTAACTAACCTTCTTCCTTTTTTTTTTTTTTTGACTTCTGAATTTGTTATATACAGGGTTTGACAAACTGTCGAATTTGACCAACCTCAAAGTACTCGATTTGCAGGATAATCCTCTCCATCCAAATGTTTTATCATCTTTGTGTTGGATTTCATCTCTTGAGGTTCTAAGAGTTGGTAGTGGTGCATTTAGATGGTGGCTTTTAGTTGAATCTCTTTCGTGGAAAAATTATTTCGTGCATATAGGTAAAATATAAATTCCTCTTTGTGCGTTATATTTTAGTATTTGAAGGAGTTTAATTTTGAACCGTGTGGGCATTTTTGGACAATTTATATTATGTAACATTAGACCTCCTTGTAGTAATAGTAGAATATCTATTTTTATGATGCAGGAAGTGATCATGGGAAATGTCCAGGGTTAAGCAACTTAAGGACACTCTTGTTGACAGGTTATGGAATCAATGACACCAAAGTCCTTTCTGTGTTGGGTAAGCTTCCTTTGCCATCACATATGTAAGATAAACTAGCTTTGACTAATGGCATGTTTGACTAAGCTTCTAAAAGATTTAAATTGCTTATTTTTCCTAAAGAGTGTTTTTCTTTGGAAAAAAAAAACACGACACATTAAATACACTAATAATATAAAAGTTGTTTACATTGTTGGTATATGTAAATTAGATTCAAATCTATATAATATGTCCACCCCCTCATACTCAATTTAAAGCTCATCAGCGCAGCCGGTTACTCCAAGGTGTTTTATTTGCAAATGAAGGGAGATTATCAGCAGTACTTAGCTCATGAGTTAAAGGGGTAAAGAAAGGAAGAGACATAATTAATTTGATGGGGATTTCTGATTTTAAGGGATGGGTAGGTCGGATAATTACTTGTAGCTATTTTTCAAAACAGAAATTGACATAAATAGTCGTCTATATATCAAGATAATAGCCAACAATTTTTTTTTATATATATATATATATATATATATATATTATATATATATATATATATATATTATATAATTTACATACTTAGCTAGCGAATATTGTTATTGAGAGAAATGGTGAAAATATCTCTAAACTATACGCGAATTATTGTTTTAGTCTCCAAACTACTCCTAGCAATTAAAACACCTCTAAACTTGACCAAAAGAACTTAAAAGCACCTTGTTTTGTCAGATCTAATGAACATGTTTACACTTCAGCATGGTTAACTCGTAAATCTGATTTAGGATTGCGTTAGATTTTACAGTTTGTGGATCTGGGTTAGGGTTCCATCGCCGATGTTTACTACTAGAATTAATCATGTTTTCTGCTCCTTTTCATTGTATTTTCAGTCATCTTCTTCATTGTGGTTAATTCGTAGAAGATGACTGTTGAGTAAAAGCTTGTAGTTTAAAATGTTTTAATGAAGGAAACTATAAATAGGTAACAAGATGGGGTTTTAGCCATTGGAGTGAGTTTAAAATTAATGGAAAATGTTAAATATGAGGCTTTTTACTATTGGTTGCCTATGTGATTTTTTTTTTACAGAAAATGGCCTAAATTACCCCTCACTTATTGGAAATGGTATAAAAATACCCTTCATCCAACTATTGATTCTATTATACACATGTCATCCACCTTTGGGCTCTAAAATGCCCTTCAAGTTAACAGAAAATGGAAAAGGGCCAAAAGTACCCCTAAACTATAGGAAAAGGTCTAAAAATATCCCTCATCCACCTTTTTGGCTCACTTATACCCTTGAAACTAACAACCTCCTCTATATTTTATTTTTTTAAAAATTACTTATTACGTGTTTTTTTTTATTTGGTAAAATAAAAATCTCACCCCACCAAACTAATGATATGAAAAATAAGACTAACTAAAAATTACATGTCAGCAAATAAAAATAAATACTAGTTAAGAACTAGAAAAAGAGGAGATAAAGTGAAGTGAAGATCCAACAAAGTACCAACTCTTTCGACAACTAAATTTTATCGAAAACTTTAAACATACAAGTGTCATCTTTATACTTACTAGTGTTATGAAAATTGAAAATTTTGATTGGTTATCGAAAATATATTGTCGAAATAAATGGAGATGACCAAATATAGACACATCAATGTTTCTTATGTCAAACTTTATCCCAAATTTTTCAATCACTCAGACTAATTGATCTTAATACGACTTGAAATATTTTTTAGTTTTTGTTATTTTCTCGTTGATTATGCTCTTACCAATTCTGGTGTGACTATAGGCGAATTAGTCATTAGCTTATATGATAACAATGCCTATTTGGTAAAAGGGAATAGATGGAAAACTTTGTGGATGATATTGTTTTACGGGCTGACGGGAGTGACGGTAGCTTTTAGTTTCATATTCTTACCTTGATGGTGATAGCAGCGGTCAATGATAAAAAAAATTCCGGTCATCTCTTTTCCCAGTTTTTAACTAGTAGTATTTATTTTTATTTGCTAACATGTAATTTTTAGTTAAACTTATCTGTCATATCATCAGCTTGGTGGAGTGAGGTTTTATTTTAGCCAATAAAAAAATGACATGTAATTATAAGTAACTTTTTTTAAAATAAAATATAGAGGGGGCTGATAATTTCAAGGGTATAAGTGAACCAAAAATGTAGATGAAGCATATTTTAGACCTTTTCCTATAGTTCATGAGTATTTTTGGCACTTTTTCATTTTCTGTTAACTTGAAGAGCATCGTAGAGATCAAAGGTGGATGTCAGGGGTATAATAGAGCCAATAGGGGGATGAAAGGTATTTTTGTACCATTTCCAATAGGTGAGGGGTAATTTAGGCCCTTTTCTGTTTTTCTTTTATAAATTCTTCGCACGCCTAAATGAGGTTGAGACCACTTGCTATGCAATGTGGCAGATCGGGGGATGTTTTTAAGTTCGTTTAGTCAAGTAGGGGGTGTTTTAATTGCTAGGAGTAGTTTGAGAACGAAAGTAATAATTCGCGTATAGTTCAGGAGTGTTTTTAAATTCGTTTAGTCAAGTTTGGAGGTGTTTTAATTGCTAAGAGTAGTTTGAATACTAAAGTAATAATTCGCGTATAGTTCAGGGTACTTTCACCGCTTATTTTATTGTTATTTTTGGCCGATCGGCCAAAATTATAACTGGCCCTTTTAAAATGGGTAATATGACATGATAAGTGAATGCAGGTGGATTGTCAAAATTGGAGAAACTCTACTTGCAAGATAATAGCTTCAATTCCAGCATCTTCTCATATCTGAAGGATCTTCCATCTCTCAAGCATTTGGATCTCTCAGACAATAAAATAGATGGAAATATTGAAATGAGTGGTTTGTTAATTAAGCTTCTTACCATACATATCTAAACTTATCTTTAATTTGCAAAACAAATTAAAGTTTGCTTTCCTTATTAATTATTTATATTGATTTACCTGTCTAGACATAATTGCTCTGAGCAATTTGGAATTTCTTGATCTCCAGATGAACAATTTTGAAAGCTTTGTCACTACTAAAGGTACACGATTTATTTTTTTAAAAAAAACGAATTATTAACATTGAAAGAATTATGATGCACCATTTACATAGGTAGCAAAAGAATGAGTTCCCTACGGAGTTTACGGCTGGGTAATTCGTATTTCCAACTCGAGCAACGTCTTACAATCCTTAAAATCATTCTCATCTCTTAAGTCCTTTTCGTATGATTATACTGATCTCACAGCTCCGGCCATAACTTATGGTAAGCTCCATCGTCACTTGTTTTTTAGATAAAATTTGGCTGTTAGTGTTGTTTTTCATTTTCTTTCTTTCTTTCGTTGACATTCTCATATAAGCATTAAGAAATTTGAGCACGCTGGAGTACCTATACTTGGAGGGATCTTATTTAAATGACAACTTTCTCTCAAGCATTGGACAAATGACTTCTCTTAAGGTGTTGAATATGGCTTTTGGTGGAAATTATGGCACTCTCCCTAATCAAGGTAGCGTGAGTCTCTCTCTAATGCTTACATTTTCATGAGTAGAGATTTATTTTAGCTAAATTTCTAAATAGTTTTTTTATATAGGTTGGTGTGAACTCGAAAACATTCAAGAGCTTGGCTTATTTGGCAACAATTTTGAGGGAACACTTCCTTCATGTCTTGGAAACTTGACATCACTTCGATGGTTAAGACTTACTGGTAACCACTTCACTGGAAATATAGACTCACATCCATTTTGGAGGAGACTCGCATCACTTGAGTTTCTAGACATTTCGAGTAACCAATTTGAAGTTCCTCTGTCATTCAGGCAATTTTCCAACAATTCAAAATTGACCTACTTGGATGTTGGTTATAATACAATAATTGCAGATACCGAATTCCAGAATTGGATCCCAACTTTCCAGTTGCAACTTCTTTCTGTTCGGGGATGTATAAACCTTCAAAAACTACCTTCTTTCCTTCACTACCAGTATGACTTGAGGATTCTTGCTATAGATGGAAATCAATTGTCAGGAAATTTTCCAACATGGTTGTTAGAGAATAACACCAGACTTGCAGGCATTTATGCTAGAGATAATGCTTTCATCGGACCATTGAAGTTGCCATCGAGGCCTCACCTCCACCTAGAGAGTATTGATGTTTCTAATAACAAACTAAATGGACATATTCCAGCAAATATAAGTTTAGTCTTCCCAAAGCTTGGTTGGTTGAATATGTCACAAAATTTTCTTGAAGGTCCTATACCTTCCAACGTTAGTGGCGTTCATATATATCTTCTAGACCTATCTCACAATTTCTTGTCTGGGGGTGTTCCTGGCGATCTGGCAATTGGTTTTCCAGAATTATCTTACCTTCGGTTGTCAAACAATAAGTTAAAAGGGGAATTTTTTTCAAAGGATGTCAAACCACGAATGTTATTCTTTTTGTACTTGAATGGAAATAACTTTGAGGGACCGCTACCTAGAAACATGTTTCTCACATCCCTTCTTGTGCTAGACGCTAGCAACAATAATTTCTCTGGGGAGATCCCGAGATGGATTAAAGATTATACAAGATTGTTACAACTTTATTTGTCCAAAAATCATCTCGAAGGTTCGATTCCAGTTGAGATTTGCAATTTGAAGCTCATTGAGGTCTTAGCTATTTCTGAAAATAGGCTTTCAGGCTTTATTCCTTCTTGTGTGAGTTCTTTACCTCTTGAACACATCCATCTAGAGAAAAATCAATTGGTTGGTGAACTGACACATGTACTTTTCAACTTCTCTTCTCTGATAACATTGGATCTTGGCTACAATAATTTTACAGGAAATGTCCCACACACCATAGGCTCGCTTTATAATCTGAACTATATTCTCCTCCGCAATAACCAATTGGACGGGGAGATTCCTGTTAAAATGCATATACCTAGCTCAGTTTAGTTAATCATGCTTAGCTTAGTAGTTAAGTCTGTTACTATTTGTTACTGTTTCATTAAAACAGTTTGTTACTGTTTTCAGCTTTTACTGTTGCATTGAGCTAGTTATAATTCCGGTAGTTAGTTTGTTAGTTAGCTGAAGGTTGTTAGGGTGTGAACACTCGATGAGCTGGCTAGTGGAAGGTTGTTAGAGTAGTTAGAAGATATTTCTAAGATGCATTGTATAGATCTATAAATAGCAAGGCTATGCACTGATGTAAAGATAGATCATTTTCCCCAAATTCTTCTCAATGAATCTTCTTCTTCTTCTCCGTCATTTAGTTCCTTGCTTAGATGTGGTTACAGCTGAGCTTAGATCATAGTTTTTCACATGGTATCAGAGCAGTGTTGTCGATAACTGCATAGAGAAGAATTACAGACGAATATAGTTCAGAAACAAGGTTTAGATTCTCGAAACAGTTGAAGAAAACCTAGAAATGGCAGCTATAAAGATAGATCAAAATGATCCTCTGTATATAGGTCCATCGGATGCATCAGGAGCTGTATTAATTCCTATCAAACTGACTGGATCGAAAAACTATGGAGTCTGGAGTCGATCGATGAGGATATCATTGCTAGGAAAAAGGAAATATGGATTTGTTACTGGAGCTTGTAGCAGAGGATTATACAGAGAAGAATTGCAGGAACAATGGGAAACCTGTAATGCAATCGTACTTTCATGGTTAATGGGAACTGTTAGTGAAGAGCTACTAGGTGGAATTGTATATGCAATGAGTGCACATAAAGTATGGGAGGATCTGAAGGAACGCTTTGATAAGGTAAATCGTATGAGACTCTACCAGTTACATAGAGAAATTAACACTTTGTCACAAGGCAGTGATTCAGTGTCGGTGTATTTTACGAAATTGAAGAATTTATGGGGAGAGTATGATGCTGTAGTACCTGCTCCTAGTTGTACTTTTCCAAAATCCAAGGAATATGCAGATCACCTATAACAATTGAGGTTGATTCAGTTCCTAAGTGGTCTAAATGACTCATATGACCAAGCTCGCAGACAGATCCTATTGAAGGGAGTCACTCCATCACTAAATCAAGCCTATTCTATGATTATAGAGGATGAGATTCAGCATTTGGCCTGTGTGAACACTGTAAATGACAAAACTGATCCAATAGCCATGCTAGTTAATCGAGGTCATGGTTCTAATCATGGTAATCAGAATCAAAAAGGGAAGAAATGTGACTATTGTCACTTCACTGGTCATACCAGGGAAAATTGCTACAAGTTGATTGGATATCCCACAGATTGGAAGCAAAGGAAGAGATCTGGTTACAATAATGGAAGTACAAGGGGATCAAATAACAATTTTCACTCTGGAGGTAACAACAGTCAAGGATATGGAAGTTTCAATGGAGGATCTGGCAATTCTGATGGGCATGGAAACCAATATGGAAGTCAATCTGGCACTCAACATTTGGCAAACAACATCAGTGGTAGCTGTGATGATGCAGGAAAGGTAGCATCTACTAGTTATGAGGTGAATAATGCATGTGTTGCTAAGGGACATGGATTCACAGATGGAGAGTACAAACAGATACTGGGATTGCTGAACAAGGACACCACAAAAATGAAACATGTCAACATGACAAGTATGACCACTTGTTGCTTGTCTAATGTATTCTCACAGGATTGGATAGTGGACTCAGGGGCCACTCATCATATCACAGCAAACAAAGATGTTTTCACCAAAGATCACAATGTAATGAAGTCACAAATAGATCAAGGGCATTTGCCCACTGGAGCTAGTGTTGACATAGCAGACATTGGAGAGGCATTTATCCTTGAAGAAGAGGCTGTGAAGGATGTGTTATATGTGCCAGATTTCAAGTTTAATCTCATATCAGTCTCCAAGATCACTAGACAACTGAGATGTTTTATTTCCTTTTACCCTGACTTTTGTGTGTTTCAGGACCTCTATAGTGGCAGGGTGAGGGGGATTGGTAAAGCTGAAGGAGAGTTGTACATATTCAAGAGTGGATGTGGAATAAGAAGAAGAAATAAAGCTTAAAATCACCAGAAAATAGTTGCAGGAGCATCTGTACAGGACTGTCACCTATGGCACAAAAGACTTGGGCATCCCTCAGCCCAAATTCTGAAGTCTTTGGATCTAGTGGAACACAATAGAGACATGGAACTTTTACACAACTGTCCTGTTTGTCCTTTAGCTAAGCAAGCTAGACTAGCATTTCCTGTTAGCATCTCTAGAGCATCTGCATGCTTTGATATTGTACATATGGATCTTTGGGGATCATACAAAACCCCAACCTTTGACAAGAAATACTACTTCCTTACAGTTGTGTATGATTGCAGTAGGTATACATGGATACACTTGTTACAGCTTAAATCAGAAACTATTGTCGCTATTAAAGATTTGTTCTTGATGATTAAAACACAATTTGGTACTACTGTAAAGATAGTGAGATCAGATAATGGGACAAAATTCTTCAATTCTCAGTGCAAGGAATTATTCAAGTCCTTAGGAGTGTTGCATCAAAGTAGCTGCCCTCACACACCACAACAAAATGGTGTGGTGGAGAGGAAGCATAGACAGATCTTGAATATTGCCAGAGCCATTAGATTCCAAGCTCACATGCCTATCAAGTTTTGGGGTGTGAATGTGAAGACTGCAGTCTATTTGATGAATAGAGTACCCTCTACAACTATACATGGGAAATGTCCATATGAAGTCTTATTCTCAAAGGTTCCATCCTTATCACATCTTAGGGTGATAGGGTGCCTTAGCTATGCTACTATGATTCCAAAAGGAGATAAGTTCTCAGCAAGAGCAAGGACTGCAGTATTGATGGGATACTCTACTACACAAAAGGGCTACTTGTTGATGGATTTGAATACCAGCAAGTTTTTTGTTACCAGAGATGTTATTTTTCAGGAAAACATTTTTCCTTTTGCAAAGACTGCTGATAAGCCCACAGATACTCTTAGAATCTCTGAGGATTTTGTTGTTGACCAGGTCACAGAACATGCTCAGGAGGAAAGTGAGACTGTGATGACTACCATCCCAGCTCCTGTTACACCTTCCCATGAAGTGTCAGCTCAGGATGGTCCAGATCATGATTATACACCTGACACACAGGTTCCTATTGTACAGCCACTTCCTGCTAATGATGCACCAAGAAAGACTAGTAGAGTCACTAGACAACCTGTTTGGATGAAGGATTATGCAGCACCTGTGAAAAGTCAAGGAACCAGATATCCCCTAGCTAACCATCTCTCCTATGACAAGACTACTCCTAGCTATCATAGCTACCTGAGCAAATTCTGTGCTTTAATAGAGCCTCAAAACTACACTCAAGATGTTAAAGATGAAAGGTGGATTAAAGCCATGAAGTTGGAGATACAGGCTCTTGAAGATAACAACACTTGGGAGATAGTTGATTTACCTCAAGACAAGAATACAGTTGGCTCAAAATGGGTGTATAAGATCAAGTACCAAGCCAATGAGGAAGTGGAGAGGTTCAAGGCAAGATTAGTAGCCAAAGGGTATTCAAGGCAAGATTAGTAGCCAAAGGGTATAGTCAACAAGAAGGACTAGACTACCATGACACCTTCTCACCAGTTGCCAAGATGGTGACTGTCAGGTGTATTATAGCTTTGGCTGTCTCCAAGGGTTGGTGTTTGTACCAAATTGATGTTTATAATGCATTCCTACAGGGTGATTTGGATGAGGAGGTTTATATGAAAATGCCTGAAGGTTTTAGAAAGGAAGGAAGGAATCAGGTTTGCAAGTTATTGAAGTCACTATATGGGCTCAAGCAGGCATCTAGGCAGTGGAACATTAAGCTCACCTCTGCCTTGTTAGCTACAGGTTTCAATCAGAGCACTCATGACTATTCCTTATTCACTTTGAAAAGGAAAGAGGGGATGGTAATTGTCTTGGTGTATGTGGATGACTTGCTCATTACTGGGGTCAATGAACAAATGATTTGTGAAGCAAAAACTGCATTGCATCAGCAGTTCAAACTCAAGGATCTAGGGGAGCTTAAATATTTCTTAGGTATGGAAGTGTTAAGATCCAAGAATGGGGTAATTCTGAATCAGAGGAAGTATATTCTTGAGCTTATTTCTGATGTTGGATTAAGTGGTGCAAAACCAGCATTTACACCACTGGAATCCAATCTGAGATTGACAACAGTAGAGTTTGATCAGGCTATTGGAAGTCATGAAGATATAGTCTTGAAGGATATAACCCTTATCAAAGATTAGTTGGAAAGCTCATGTATGCAACTATCACAAGACCTGACTTTAGCTATGTTGTGCAGACTCTTAGCCAGTTCATGCAGCACCCTAAGAGGTCACATTGGGAGGCAGCTAACAGAGTAGTAAGGTACTTGAAAGGCACAGTTGGCCAAGGAATTTGGCTAAGGGCTCAACCAACTGCAGAACTGACTTGTTGGTGTGATTCAGACTGGGCTGTATGCCCAAACACCAGAAGATCTGTCACAGGCTATGTGGTGAAGTTTGGAGAATCCCTAGTGTCTTGGAAGTCAAAGAAGCAACAAACTATATCCAGGAGCTCAGCTGAGGCTGAGTATAGGAGCATGGCCTCAGCTGTATCAGAAGTCACTTGGTTACTAGGTCTCTTCACATAATTAAATGTGACTATCAACATGCCTATCACAGTCTTCAGTGATAGCAAATCTGCTATTCAGCTGGCAGCCAATCCCGTATTTCATGAGAGGACTAAACACATAGAGATTGATTGTCATTTTATTAGGGAAAAATCAAGTCAGGTATGGTTGAAACAATGTATGTCCACACACAGCAACAGGTGGCTGATTTGCTGACAAAAGGCTTAGGACAAGATCAGCATTTGCACTTGTTAGGCAAGCTTGGTGTGCTCAATATATTGCACCCTGCAGCTTGAGGGGGAATGTTAAAATGCATATACCTAGCTCAGTTTAGTTAATCATGCTTAGCTTAGTAGTTAAGTCTGTTACTATTTGTTACTGTTTCATTAAAACAGTTTGTTACTGTTTTCAGCTTTTACTGTTGCATTGAGCTAGTTATAATTCCGGTAGTTAGTTTGTTAGTTTGCTGAAGGTTGTTAGGGTGTGAACACTCGATAAGCTGGCTAGTGGAAGGTTGTTAGAGTAGTTAGAAGATATTTCTAAGATGCATTGTATAGATCTATAAATAGCAAGGCTATGCACTGATGTAAAGATAGATCATTTTCCCCAAATTCTTCTCAATGAATCTTCTTCTTCTTCTCCATCATTTAGTTCCTTGCTTAGATGTGGTTACAGCTGAGCTTAGATCATAGTTTTTCACAATTCCAACTCAGATTTGTATGCTAAACAAGTTATCCATCATGGATTTGTCTTTTAATAAGATTGATGGTCCACTCCTTCATTGTTTAGATAACTTAACACAAGCGAAAAAGGATACAGAAGTAAGAGGAACCTATTTTCCTACGACTTCCATGCTAACATGGTTGGATTTCTTGGTCTGGATACGTTCAACAAGGCACCACCACATTAGATACGGATTTCTTAGTGATGTATCATTGATGGATGTGGAAACTCGGGTCCAGTTTTCAACAAAAAGAAACTCGTACACTTATAAGGGAAGCATTCTAAAATATATGTCAGGCATTGATCTCTCAAGTAACAGATTAACTGGTGAAATTCCCACGGAGCTAGGGAACTTGAGCAAAATGCATGCACTGAACCTATCGCACAACCATCTCATTGGAAGAATCCCAAATACCTTCTCCAATTTACATGAAATCGAGAGTTTAGACCTTTCCTACAACAGCTTGAATGGGAGCATTCCTGTTGTCCTACTTGAGCTAAGTTCTTTGGCAATATTCAGTGTCGCATACAATAACTTATCTGGTGCAGTGCCTGATTTTAAAGGTCAATTTGGAACTTTTGACAAAGGCAGCTACGAGGGAAATCCTTTTCTTTGTGGTTATCCATTAGACAACGATTGTCATAGTACTAACTTTTCAAATACCTCCACGAATGGAAGTGAGGAATCTGCAGACTGTTTTTACATCGGCTTTCTTGTGTCTTATGGAGAGATCTTGTTGGGATTAGCTGCAGCGCTCTGCTTCAATCCTTATTGGAGAAACGCATGGTTTAGGATGGTTGAGGCATTGATGCTTTGTTCTTACTATTTTCTCTTGGACAATGTTTTTACACCCATTAAGAGTAGATGGTGCAGGAATCTTGGTTAGGATTTTTTTTTTTCAAATTTTATTATATGGGTATCTTCATCTTTATAATGTTATTCTCCTTTATCAATCTTCAACAAATAACATGGGGAGATCCCATCAATTGTGTCTCTCAGAGAAATGCATTTTTTCTTTGATGATCTATTTGAAAATTGAATTAAATTGTTGTGGGGTTAGTTCCATTTTCATATATTTGTTTGGAGTTCTTACAGTTTCATATATTAATACCCCCATGATCTATTTTTGCATATTTATTCTCATTCATGAAATGCTTCATTGGTGTTGCTATTTATCTAGCAGTTGAGGAATAATAAATATGATTAAAGCCATGTCTATAGTTTATTGTATCATCTGATTCTTTGTAGTCCACAACCTAATTGATCTTCAGAAAGAATTAAACTCAAATAATAGGGTGTTCTTGCTCAAGTTAAAGGTTTGAAGAGAAATTTAACAATTTCAAGGTACAAATCATTTTTGGTAATAAACTGTCAAATATTACCATACATACAAAATTCAATACACCTAAAGAGCATCCATAGACTCGACCACCTACTAGGAAGGGTGCCGATATCTAGTGAGCCTCAACACGTCAAAAACTAATTACATAATAATTGTATCAAATATGCACATTTGCTAACTCCCTAAACATGTCTAGTCTCTCTTTAATTACATTTTTTTGCCTGTTTTATGACAAAGTGACTATTCAAAGTCTTTCCTTTGAAAATTTAATGGTTTTTAGCTATCCAAATTTGTTAGATGATTGCTCCATGATAGCTTCCAGAGCTTCCTTTTTTAACTTGCATCAATGCTTCTGTTTAATCTTCAATTGAGAACAAATGTTCAGCATCCTCATCCTCATTTAAAACATAGGTAGTACTTTCACAGGAGATCCCCATCATCATTATAATTCTATCCAACAGAATCCATATTCCATAATCTACAACGCTTTATATTCAGTCTCCATTGCTCTTTGGTCTATACAATTTTTCCCAAGCAACCAGATGGTCAGACCGTTGGTTCCGTGCTTGTTCCAGTTTTACAGATTCAGAATGTTAAACTTTCGTGGCCATGTTTTGTTGATATTGGTCAGTTTCCATATTTTATTAATATTGATCGATTATTGTAACAGGTTGTAGATGCCACACCGTTCATGATCCTCTGTTTTAACGAAATTTCCTTCTTACCAACTATGTTGTTGTAGCAGGTTGTTGATGCACCAACGTTCCTGATCCTCTGTTATACTTTGTAAATTTTGTTCGTTTGTCTACTTTCAAATATGCAAATGACAACTATCTACAACAAAATCAAATTGAAAAGTAAAGTCAATTCACATTCATTTGTGCTACTTCAACCGGTTTGACCATTTTTAATACTTTTGAATCTGCAATCTGCCTATGGCTAAACGCGAATTGTAAGTTAAAATTATTGCATAAAACTATACATTTCATTGGCACACTTGTATGCTTATATTTTGGTCCGTGATCTCAGATAGACTTATCTATTAGACTAAACATCAACTTTTTCCCATTCATAATCTGGAGTGACATTACATTGCCGACGCACTTGACGTTTATTGTTCTGCTTTTAAATATTTGATAGCTTTTCTATACATTTTATCAACGATAAAGGTATCTCTTGACTTACCAACTTTTAACGCTTTTGAAGTTTGGCTTTTGATTTTCTATATACTTTATCAACGATAAATGAATCCTCTTGACTTACCAACTTTAACGCTTTTGAAGTCTACCTTTAGAAAGACTAATTTCTACTATGCATACACCACTTATTTGGAGGTCCTAAAATCGTCTAGCATTTTTCATTAACGGAACCTGACACAATTACTTGGAATCGTCTTGTATTTCCATTAACGAAATCTGGCCACAATTACTGCCACACAGCTAAACAAATATTGCTAAGTTTTTACTCATTTTGTCTACTTCATTTTTCGTTATACTTTGCTTGTTCCGTTGCATATCCTTAACTAATATTAGTTTGTTACATCTCCATATGGATTTCTATTATCCTGCATCCACACCATTGTGACATATCAACCTTCCCATCGATTCCTCATTACACTTAAAAAACTTAATAAATTAAATAATATTTATTAATCCTACCATCATTTCGAATAACAGACGCATCACAAACAACACATCATGCCGCCTCTGTTTAGTCGCATCCTATGCAAAATGTTGTGATCTGCTCAAACGTTACCATCAATTACCTTTCAACTTCTTTAAAAACAAATTCCATGATGACAAATCCTCATCAAACACCAACTTTTCTGGAAACCATAAGGTTTGATTTACTTCTCGAGGCTCATTCAGAATACTTTCGTCTTTCAATTTTCGAGTTTCACACACTCACGAATTACCTACAGTAATTCCTTTGATTTTTGTAATGGGCTCTTGGCGTCACAACTTGCAGGATCATCTGTTCTACTTCCTAAGTTTTATCCATATATGCTGCTTTAAAATTGTAAGTTTCAGTCAATTCTCATACCTCATAAACCTAGCCTCTGATTTCTCTTGCCCTATGAACTTAACCCCAATAAGACGGATTTGTAAGAATAATATCTTATTGGTGGCCCAAGTTTACTTGTGACCCAAATTTACTTGTGACCCAAGTAAAATCATAATTAACATTTAATGAAGAATAGATCTCGTCCTTATATCGGTTACTTGATGGACGTACTGGATTAAGTCTTAACCTCTATAAATTGGTCCTCCCTCCATCCATTAAGGTTACCACATACTCTCTACTTTTTTTTCCATTACTAACGGTTGTGGTAATGTAAGGCTAGGGCAAGGAGGCAGAAACCAATTTTCTCCTAACGCTTCTGTGTTTCTCTGTGATGATATCTTTTCTATCAGGTATGTTTTTCTATAACGTCTCTGTAAGATTATCATGTTCAAGATCCTGATGTGTATTAAGTATTTAAACTAACATGTGGCATCCGAGCCTGGATATTTGAACGAATAATTTTCTTTTATGAAGAAAAATAGTTATATGGCGGTTAACAGTATCTCCCACAGTCCCACAGCCCCACAGTCCATATTCATTATTGCATGACCTTGTATTCAGTTATCCAGTTCAGTTCAGTATTATACAGTTACATATTCATATACTTGGTCATTGCATCATCTTATATCTTTCAGCTTGCATTCCGTATAATATATCAGTGTTTTCAGCATATTTAGGAGAAGAAACTCCCTTAAGGATTTACTTTTAACATGACTTTTGGCATGACACATGGTTTTCAGCTCAGTTGTACTATTTCTTGATTTTCAGACATCATTCATCCTTTCAGTCTATGGATCCCCTAGTAACAGTTTTACTTATCTTAAAATATCATGATCTCACAGTTACAGTTCAGAAATATGATTTACACCCTCTTTAGTAAAAGAGCCTATATTCTACAGTTTGACTTATGCATTCTCAGATATCTATGCTTAGTCTGGTTTTCAGTTATGCTTTCAGTATATATACATATTTTCTCAGGATTTCAAAGTTAGTGCATTATCTCGCATGCTCAGTACATTCAAAGTACTGACTGTATACATTCCTTGTGCTGCATCATTTTATGATGTAGATTTCAGTGCTAGCTCTCAGGATCATGGTCAGACAGATCGCAGCTTCCAGTCAACAGTTGAGAATGAGTTCTCCTTATTCGGGAACTCCAGTCAGTAGTAGTCATATCAGTTTATTTTCAGTTTGATATAT
The DNA here is from genome assembly GCA_003996215.1 of Jaltomata sinuosa. Classification (NCBI taxonomy): domain Eukaryota; kingdom Viridiplantae; phylum Streptophyta; class Magnoliopsida; order Solanales; family Solanaceae; genus Jaltomata; species Jaltomata sinuosa. The sequence continues at coordinate 28,178 of QJPP01007257.1, forward strand.
TGATTAGAGATAGTTGAGGGTCATGTCCCCGCTAACTATAGTCAGTGTTAATAGAGGCTTCATAGACAGTTAGACAATCAGTCAGTTAGTTGTATTACTTTTCAAATGCTCTTGTATCTCAGTTATGAAAGTTCATTTTGTTATAATATTTTTAAAGAGATCAGCACATTTCATCTTCCGTGTTATCTTTCAGTCTATATCTCAGCAGTATGTCAGGCTATGAGTTAGCTTGGAGTCACTTGTGACACTAAGCACCATATCGTGTCCAGGGTGTAGGCTCGGGGCGTGATAAACTTGATATCAGAGCACAAAGTTCAATTGTCCTAAGGTGTCTGTAAAGTCGTGTCTAGTAGAGTCTTACTTATGGGTGTGTTGTACACCACACTTATAATCAGGAGGCTATAGAGCACTTAGGAAATGTTTCCCTTCTTTCATACTCTAAATCGTGCAGTATAAATATTCCTTCAGAAACTTATGCATATCATTTTTGAGGTGGTGGAAACAGTAAAGTTCAGATTCCTACCCTATCAGTGTGATGCTCTTAGATAGAGCCATCAGAAAAGTTGAAAGGCTGCACAAGGGCTTGAGAGGAGCCACTAGTGCATTAAAGTCTACTGATTTAAAAGCATGTACCCTTTTTCACTCGTGCAGCTGAGCCTATGGTAGAATGTGCTCTCAGACCCCCCCCCCCCTTCCAGACACTTCAGTACGAATGGTGCCTTAACCGAAGAGTATGGTTCTATGAGTGTTTGGGTAGAAAAATCACTCAACGTATAGTGTGAATGGAGATATTATGGGCGATAAGTAGCGAAATGACCCCAGAGCTAGGTGTATAAATTTAGAAGTATAGTAGCTATAAGATGAGGGTGGTGATGCTAGTTTTATGAAATTGACCTTGTAGGCCTGACCTACCTTATGCAAAAAAATTAAGTTGATTAATTATGGTATTATGTGTGACTAGTTTAGAAATTCTCAGGTTGTTGATTATGGAGAAGGCTAAGTGTATATTATATGGTGTTCTTAGAAATAAATTAAGGGGAGAATAGATATACGATGTTGAGACCCTTAGTATGATTTTAATTCAGCTGATTTGGGTGGATATGAACTTAGGGGTGCCTCAGAAGAAGACCTAGCAAGGGTTTAGCATCTTCATTTATAAACTATCAAGGAGAGTTTAGAGTCCATGAGTGCAGTGATGTTTGACCTTACAAGAGTTAGTTGATTATAGACTAGTTTGGGAGAGAGATCCACAGACATAGAGGGATCAGCCCCGACGGGCAGTCACCACGGGGGTCGAAAGTCCGACGGGCCATGAGACCCATTGTAGAAAACCTCCAATGACTCTAAAGCCACTCCCCAGTCCAAACGGATAGGGCCACATGTCGTGGGAGCTGCCACAGGCCATGGGCCCCGCAGTGGGAACTCTCCAGAGAGAGACAGCCCACTGTCCCTTTTCGATGGCCAGCTTCGATGGGCCGTCGCAGGTTTGACTGTTGTCGAGTAGCCCATCCAGCAGACATTCTAGTATTTTTCCTACTCTTTTAACTCCTACATCCCAAACTTAGAGGAGTGACTTTTGAACTAAGGGGGAGATGATGAAATGAGGAACCAAGTCAAGTCTTGCGACTCAACTAGTATAGAATTCTAGAACGATCTATGATGGGATATCAATCCATTCTTATTCTAGCGGATTTCCTAGCACTTTAGTCAAGATGATACTATACTCAGACGTATTTGTGTCATATTCATGACTAAGTTCATGCACTCTATACAGATTCATGTCCATGCTCAGCTCCTAAAACAAACAGAAATTGCTTCAGACAACAATCCTAGTCTTACTTTATGATTCTATGAATCCCAGCTTTATGCCATGAGACTCAGTATATATGTAAACTCATGTGTCACAGTATGCTCAGTTCTATGTACTCAGTCCAGTCCTCAAGATATGCCTTAATAGCTAATGAAATCATGCTACATCACGTATATACTCAGACCAGATTTCTTGAATAGTTCGTGCTTATGATTCCTTACTCTAGCCATGCTTCATATGTCCAGAATGTGAGACACTTAGGCCTTTGTACTTGACTTTTTAGACCTCACCTTGAGTGAATAGATCACGCTAAGTGTAAGTCAAGACCGATCAGTATTCCTTCATTTGTGATGCTCATGCTCCCACTCTATTCTTTCAGTGATCTTGGCTTATGTTGTCACAACTGTTAGTGGAGGAAGCTAAGTAGTAGCCTAGATGGGAAGAACTATATTTTTCCTTTTTTTGGTGTCCCATTTATAGAAGTTCTTGCGGTTACAGTTTCTAGATATGCAAGGGAAGATGAGGTAAGTCTCAGGTAGTGTCAGCTATAAAAAATCCATAAGATAATTATAGTAATAGGCTTGAATGTCTCGATGAAATACATGTAGGCCATTGTTTTGTATGACTAGTGACCCATTTGTTAGAGTTCAAGGTCAGTTGATTTACTGGATAAGAAGAAATATCATTCTTGGGAGATAACTCCAGATGCAAGATATTTAGTCGAGATAGGCTTGAACATGGTGAAAGCAAGTAGTTAGACTCAGACCTTAGCATCTATATGTGCGATGACAAGAAATTTAGTTGCAAATGGTGAGTGTGGTATTCAGAGAAGCTGGTGTGGTAAAAAAAGGGTGTTCCTAAGTTTAAAAGTTGTCAACTGTACTATTTAAGGTGGGAATAGTCTTATTCTTACTCCCTGCCCATGTGCTCATACCTTATGTCTAGTAGCTTCAGATAGCAAGATAGTAGACTCCTCATATCAGATCAGTTCAGACATGCCAGTGATCATTCCTAAGGCCAGAAGGCCCTACGCTCAGTTCAGTTTAGAAAAGAATAGTTTTCTCGTACAGTTACTTCTCTCAATTTTATATTCCTTTCAGTTACTATGATTTCTAAGAATGTGTTCGTTCTTTATGAGATTCAGCTAAGTCCCTACTCTCACTCCAGACCAGTTATCATGTCCTATCAGTTTTCTTATGCTCTCAGTATGCATACATGCCTCACGAACCCAACTCAGCTCATATTTTAGTCAGAAATCAGTTACCATATTGGTACTCCAGTTTTTAGAACTCAGTCGGTGGGATTGTAGCCCTTTCCCTATAACTTCGGCCTAGTTAGTCTTCATTCGAGGATGAATGATCCCAAGGGGGAGATATTGTAACACTCCAGAAATTCTAAGCTAAGATCCGAATCGTTCTTCATATATGTTAGATCCAAATCGATAAATTTTCTATGAATATAAGTATTAAGATTAATTCTTCAGTTGGATATGTATTAGATATGAATTAAAGTCATAAAGAACCTCTAGATCAAAGTTAAGTTGAAAGCTTCTTTACCAATTAAATTTTCATGTAAGTTCTAACTAGGGTCAACTTCAGATGACTATTTCTCCTAGAATATAAAAATCTAGGTGGCCTAGCACCCACAAAATTAAAGGTATTTAAATCTTCTTTCCAACGCCACTAATCACTCAATAATCCGAGTTCGGAGTAAAAAGTTATGGGCATTTTAGTGAAGCACTGTCAGCTGTCAAAAATTTGACGGGCGGGCCGACGAGCGTGGGAGTTCCAACGGCCGTCCCCGGCGCCCGTGGTGACCACGAAGGCCCGTGATGGTAGGGCGTGGGAACCATCCAGCAAGCTTATTTTACCCCCGTGAAGTCGACGGTTGGGTCCGACGGCCCATGGGAGCCACGAAGGCCCGTGAGAAGCGTTATCCGGTAACTTTTCTGCACTTTTTCAGCATTTAAGTTGGGGGTAGTTTGGTCCTTTCCTTACCTCAGGTCTTTCCCCATGTCTTTTAAACACCCAAAGAGGGTTATTCCTCAGAAGAACATCGATAAATCTCTAGAATCATTCTCTCAAAACTTTAAGGTAAGACACCTAGGGTTTCAAGCAAGCAAGAGCATAGAAGCTCATGCAAGAAAGTCTCTCAAGGGGTTTACTTCAAATTTCTTCTCCAAGTTTTCATCCCCCAGTTCCAGCCCTAGAAATTCTTTAACAATCAGGTATGTGAGTATTCAATGAGGACCTCATTTCACCCTCGTGCCCAAAGTTCAGCTTTCAGTTATTATTTCTACAAATCTATGATTCTAGAGTTCATACTCAACTATACATGTTTTATAGAATTGAACCCCTTATGATTTAATATGTTCCCATACATGTTTTAAGAGATATTTCATAAAGTTTTACAGGTTTTTTAAAAAAAAATTAGAGTCCAGATGAAACAGACTTAGCCTGGATTTACAGTATCTTCTGCATGAATTAACTTTCTTTTCAAGAACTTACCATGAAATTGTAGCGTTTTCACATTAAGTAGCTTTTATTCAAAATTCAGCCTAGTCTACTAGTACTCAGTTTTAAAGCATGAAATCAGTCAGTTATCAGCCTGCAACTTTTCAGAAGAGTAGAATGCTTTCAGTCTTAGCATTATGTTGCATTCTCAGATGATTATCAGTGTTTGAGCTATCCAATATTTTAGTTTGCATTCATTGCTTATACATTCAGTTGGGAGTAGGCTTAGTACCGAACGGACAAAGGGATGAAGGTTTTGATATCAGATTAGGCTGAGACTTTTAGTAGCAGTTCCTAAGTCCCAGAACTGCGGCGCCACCATAGGTATAAAAGGGGTCAGCTGTTAGCATTAGGCTGGTCACCCTTATCCCTTGTGGACATCAGTTTAATGGATCCACGTCAGATTTGTTTCAGCCTTTATACCCTGGCAAGGTATATTGGGCCCTTTTCGATAGGGATTATATGTCGAACTCTATGTTTAGCTCACATGGTTATATGTCGGTTAACAGTATCTCCCACAGTCCATATTCATTATTGCATGACCTTGTATTCAGTTATCCAGTTCAGTTCAGTATTATACAGTTACATATTTATATACTTGGTCATTGCATCAGCTTATATCTTTCATCTTGCATTCCGTACAATATATCAGTGTTTTCAGCATGTTCAGGAGAAGAAACTCCCCTAAGGATATACTTTAAATATGACTTTTGGCATGACTCATGGTTTTCAGCTCAGTTATACTATTTCATGATTTTCAGACATCACTCATCCTTTCAGTCTATGAATCCCCTAGTAACAGTTTTACTTATCTTAAAATATCATGATCTCACAGTTACAATTCAGAAATATGAATTACACCCTCTTCAGTAAAAGAGCTTATATTCTACAGTTTGACTTATGCATTCTCAGACATTTATGCTTAGTCCGATTTTCAGTTATGCTTTCAGTATATATTCATGTTTTCTCAGGATTTCAAAGTTAGTGCATTATCTCGCATGCTCAGTCCATTCAAAGTACTGACTGTATACATTCCTTGTGCTGCATCATTTTATGATATACGTTTCAGTGCTAGCTCCCAAGATCATGGTCAGACAGATCGCAACTTCCAGTCAGCAGTTGAGAATGAGTTCTCCTTATTCGGGGACTCCAGTCAGTAGTAGTCATAGCAGTTTATTTTTAGTTTGATATATTGATTAGAGATAGTTGGGGGTCATGTCCCGGCTAACTATAGTCAGTGTTAATAGAGGCTTCATAAACAATTAGACAGTCAGTCAGTTAGTTGTATCACTTTTCAAATGCTCTTGTATCTCAGTTATGAAAGTTTATTTTGTTATAATATTTTTAAAGAGCTCAACACATTTCAGCTTCCGCATTATCTTTCAGTCTATATCTCAGTAGTATGTCAGGTCATGGGTTAGCTTGGGGTCATTTGGGACTCTAAGCACTATGTCACGTCCAGGGTATAGGCTCGAGGCGTGACATATTTAATGAGTTTGTTATTAAATTGAGAACATATTTATTGCACACATAACATATAAATTACATATCTTGCTCTTCGGATGAATTTTGCATGTTAGTTATCGTGAAATCACTTATTGCAGAAGGAAGGAGCAAGAGAATAGAGTTAATAGTTACAAATGAAAGGTACGCTACAATTACAAAAGTATCGCGCATTTTAATACCTTGACATATGACGTGAGCAGTTACCATAACATATCCATTTTAAAATGTTACTATATAGATATGACCATATGATTGTTATGTTATAGGGAGATTATGCTGAACATGAAGTAGAAATTCTTGAAAAAATAAAAGACAAAAAACACATCATTGCTTTTTCTGACGTTCGATTATGCATATACTAAAGTATTTAGCCAACACTTTTAGACATTTATATCCTACTATTAAGAATGCTACCTTATTGAAATCAATTTTCTCCTCTAACTAAATAATTTCTCAATATCAACCATCCCAGTCAGTAGTGTTTTTATCGAACCAACAATTCAAAAGGCAACAACTCCACGGAACTGGTAAGTATTCTACATAACCCCATTCTAAAAAAAAAAAGAATCACCTTCAATAAGTTTGTAATCCATAGGCCATATATTAGTAACTCGCCCAAATCAATACTTCTGCTAACAAAACAATTATTCAATTCAACACTAGGAATAACAATCATGTACATATCTATTCTTTAATTTTACATAAATACATAAACTAATTTTATTTTTCTGTTTAATATTTAGTCATGCAGTTAATACTTATTAGACTTATTTTAGCATGACTTAATATTTTTAAATTATGATTATTTTTATTATGACTTATTAATATGCAATATTTATTTTGTGATTTTATTATTTTTTTGATTGAATATTTTATTATCATCACTCATTTTTTTGTGTTATATTTTTAAGAAATACCTTAGATAGTTATATCTTGCTATGACTAAAGAAATATTTGAAGCAAAAATTAATCATAGTTTGTATAAAGACTTTATCGAAAAAATCAAAAAAATCCGAGGAAATCGAAAAAATCCGAGGTTGGAAAATCCGACTTTTATTGATTTGGTTTAGTTTATAAATTTTAAAACTCGACACTAATAATTTAATTTGATATTTAAAAAAGTGAAGCTCGCGGCTATTCTGAAAGGATTACTTGCATATCCACAGATAACTTTCTTATATAATCTTATTTGTACATGCTTGATTTATATACATAAAATATCTAATTCACAAAATTATAATAAATAACAGGAATTATATTATAAGTTCACTGGTAAGCTTACCAATATTATAAATAAAGATGAGCCATGGTATTCTTCTTATGCAAAATACTCTAAAACTAGATGTTGTAAGTAATTCTGTAAATTATGACAATTGTAACAGAGAGAATGTTGATTATGAAGGCGTGATTTGCATTTACAAAATTAATCCTTACTCAGTTATAGGTGAGGCAAATCTTAGATTGTGCAAATAACTATAGTCTATAGATATTGCTTGTAAGTAAAAGTCTGTGAAGAAGAATGGCACAACCGTATTGTGCTTTTTGATGCTACACAATATCTGTTATTCCACAAAAAATAATTGTCAAAGATAAAAGTGATACTAATGCAGAAAAAATCTCAACATCGAAAATATTCCCATCACTATATCGAAATGCCAATTTTTCAAAGTTTATAACAAAAAGGACGATCTAAGCAATATGTGGACCAACTCAATGATATGTTGATAGAGAAAATTCTCGAGAGATAACAATATTTATAAGTTTTGACTCGACGGAAAACGATATCAACAATTACTATCAAAAAGAGTATCAAAAAGAGTATCACAATACTTTAACACCAAATGACCTTCCGCCACACAGGTACGTAGTCAAATTGATTAGGCCAATTACGTTATACTTATTAAGTTACTTAGAATTTTCTTATACTTATATGTATGTATGTATTAATGTGTAAAAACACATGAGCAGACATTTACATAAAATTTTAAATAGGTTAATTTTGAAAGAAAATGTACCAATGGCGCTAGTTAGGAATTTGGATAGTTCAAATGAATTATGCAATGGTCCATGAATGATTTGACGCTAGTTTCACAACAATGTCATACATGCAGAAATTACAATAGGTCAATCCGCTATCAAGAATATGCTAATTCCTCGAATTCAATTTTCACCGCCCGAAAATAAAAGATATCCCTTAAAATTTACCTGCAAAGTGTAAACAATTTTCACTACAATTATGTTCTGTAATGACGATAAAAAAAATACATGGATAAATAATTCTGAATGTTAGACTATATTTATCGCAACATGTATTTTCACATGACCAACTATACATTGCACTATCAAGAGAAATTTTCAGACAGAGCAACCCAAACGATTGAAAGAAACATATACCCACAATATCATCTATAAAGAAGTATTAGGTGAGAAATGTTTCATTACATGATTATACAACACAAAGGTTTAAATAATTTTCAATTCTAACTAAACTATGAATGTTCATCTTGTATAGGTATAGACGATATAATTATCTTGACTGCAGTATGCATGTCAAGATTCAATGATCAACACAGATATTTAAAATATTTTTTTACTATATTCATTCATATACTTAAAGCACAATTATTATATTAATTATAATGATATTAATCTATACTACATTAAAAGTGTGAAGGACCTTATATTGTGATTTGAACTTTTTGCCCTTCATTAAAAAATTCGCAATAGACAAAATCGTCTTTTCACTAATTTTCTAAAAAAAACTGTCATTTAATTATTATTCTAAAATATAAAACTTTAAAATAAATTAAAATTATAGCTATTAAAGGATTCTTTTCCTCTTTCATAAAAGGTGGTATCCTAATATAAATCATTCAACTTTATTTTTGAAATTCTTTGTGAATTATATATTAACTTTTTGGGAAAAATAAAAAAGTCACGTAGGAGTCATATTTTAGTATTTATTTACTTATAGTAATCCAATTTCTAATTATTTTTTCAATTTAGCTTTTTTTTAAAAAAAATAAACGTGTGAAAAATAATATAGTAGTCCTTTTATTAGGAGTCTTTCCTTATTTAAATTGTTAGTTATTTGTAATATTTAGCACTTTTAAATCAATTAGAGTTTTACCTTTTATTAACAAAAAAAAGAATTTTACAATTCTATTTAAGTAATATTTTGATCAAATTTTATCAAAAACATACGTAGCTTCATTTACTAGCCGCTTCTTCTACTTTTCTCTTATTTTGATTTAGATTCAAGTCATCTTTTTGGATTCGTTATCATCATCTTTTCTGTCTTTTTTTTCTTTAGTTAATAAATTTAAGGATTATATATGAATTATACATAATCAAAAATTGACAATGGATTATCTTATCTCCTTTTGATAATTTCTTGTGTTTCTCTTTCAGTTGAATTTTTTTTATTTAAAAATTTGAATGGAACAATCATATTGCCGCCGAATGTAGTGGCCAAAAAAATTGAAGGTTTATCTCTTTCCTCTTTGAATTATCTCCTTTTGATAATTTATCGTGTTTGTCTTTCAGTTGAAATTTTTTTAATCAAAAAATTGGATGGAACAATCATGTTGCCGTCGCAATGAAGTAGCCGAAAAAATTAAAGGTTTATCTCTATTCTCTTTCAACTATTTTTTATGGGAATATATTTTGTGTTGGAATATTTTATTTGTTGAAATTAGTGTTTTTTTATTATAAAAGTAAATCAAACAAGTATGATTTTGCGGTAAATTTGTTAATTTGTTCTTTGATTTGATTATTATTATTATTATTATTGTTTCTTGAGCCGAGGATCTATCGAAAATAATCTCTTACCTCATAAAAATAATAATAGTAGGGTAGAGGTAAGTTTTGCATGTACGTATATTGTTATTGTTGCAGATATTAGATGTGTTTGTAGGCTAAAGTTTTACTTGGACGTCTACTTGCGCATTCACCAACATTAAAAAAGTATGCATCTCATGCTATCCTCTGTTGTATTTTCATATAATTCTGAAGATGTGTACTTTTTTTTAACAAAAATATGTGTTGTTTGTCTATCATTTATGCAAAAAAAAATAGTGAAAGATTTTTCATGAAAAAGTATGTTTAATATCTATTGGCTTTACACTTTTTTTTTACAATTACTGACTATACAATAGCATGCTCATTACTTTTTAGTTATTTTTAAATAAATTATTTTTCTTATAGTGTTATATTAATTGACATGATACACACGTATAAAGCACGTATATTAAATTAATAATTTATTCTTTTTTTATACATTTTATATTGATTGATGGCTTGATATGATGCATACGTGCGACGCACGCACACTAAACTAGTTAGAATAAAAATGCAAACTATAATGTTAAGCGATATACACACATGTGCCCTAAAACTAATATATATATATATATATATATACACATACATATAATATATATATATATATATATATATATATATATATATTGAAAATACCTCTTCTATTTATGTTATATTTAATAAAATTATTGATATCTACTGCCTTTTATAATCGTAAAAAGTATCAATACATTCACTAGTTATTATATACTCGTGAGGCATGCGTATACACAAATTTCATGTCACGTACAAGATTTTTAAAATTTCAAATTAATTTCAATGTAAATTCATTCCAACCTACACTTATAATTTTTCTCTCTCTGTAGAAAGATTCAAATCAAAATTCATACATATAGAAAAAAATAATTGTGGGAAAGGCACAACTAACAATAGTTATGAGGGAAATATTTAAAAAAGTTAGATAAAATATCTATTGAGTTAAAAAATTTACCCAAAAAATAATTCACTTATTTTTTTCTTACTCAAACTGACCATTTAGCCATATTTAAATTATTTAAAGTAGCCATTCGGACACTTTTCTTGCAAGCAATATGCAAATCGGCCACCACTTTCTTCTTTAATAATTGTTGACTTGTTATATTGCTGATATGAAATTCAGTGCTCATAATTTCAACAAATTTCACACGTTGACGTGGACATGCTAGCTAGTGACCACTTCACAATTCACAAGTGAGACTGCAATGCCCATCAATGCTTTAACATAATCTACAAAGATGCACTATTTATGCCATTTGCACAACCACATTTTTTTCTACTCTCTTTTATTTTACTTGGTAATTAATTTGTCGAGGAAGATGAACAGTTTTAATATATAAGTATTATATAAACAGTATATATGGATGTATATATATCTATGATACATAATTATATATTATATATACACGATTACATACTATTTATATAATATTGATACATTATATATATGTGCAGTCATTTTTATTGTAATTTCCTTTAGGAAAAATTATGCAAAATGTCGGCCCATCAAACTTATTTACATCCAAAAAAGCTCACTTTAAAATTATCACTCGTTTATTACTTTAATTAGTCATTTTGGTCATAATCCTCCTCCTCCTCCTCCTCTTCTTCTTCCTCCTCTTCCTCCTCCTCCTCCTCTTCTTCTTCTTCCTCCTCTTCTTCTTCTTCTTCTTCCTGCTTCTTCTTCCTTTTCTTCGTTCTAATTCCTCTTCTTCTTTTTTATTCTTCTTCCTGATCTTCGTTCTTCCTTTTTATTCTTTTTCCTGCTTTTTCTTCATCTTCTTCTTGATTTTTCGTTCTTCTTCTTTTTTGTCGTCGTCGTCGTCCTGATTCTTCTTCCTGTTTCTTCTTCTTTCTTCTTTGTTGCTTTTCATTTTTCTTTAAAATTCGACGTGCTGCAAACGTAAACCGTTTTGAGTGAATAACATATCAAAATACTTGAAATATCGAGAGGAGCTCATATTTAAAATTTGGGATTGTTTAGAGGAGATTTTGAGTTCTTCGGGATTGAATAGAAAGAAGTAAGCTATGCAGACCAAGCTACTCATTTGTATTTGATTTATACATGATCTAAAAAAAAATTGGTATTTTTTAAAACTTTTTTCGTTGATTTCTCTTTTTAAAATAAATAAATATGGATATCGATACATTACATAATTATTTATATAATATCGATACACGTTTAAATATCATTTATACAATATCAATATATGTTTATACACTATTTATACAATATTGATACACGTTTATACACCATTTATATAATACTGATACATTATATAGCTTTTATATATTATCAATATATTACATATACATACGACTATTTTATTTTATAGCTAGTTCATTTTTGGGCTATTTTTCTTTTAAAAAAACTTAGTTATATTTATTGTAAACTAATTACTTTATTGTACATATTTGAAATCATCCCTTTTTGTTTTAGGGAAAATTAGGCAGAATGCCAGCCCATCAAACTTATTTACACTCAAAATAGCCACTTTAAAAAAATCACCCATTTATTACATTAATTGGCCATTTCACCATATTAATTTTCAAGTCCTTGGCTGCTTTTCCTTCTTCTTTCTTCTTTTCTTTCTTTCTCTTCTTCTTCTCTTCCATTAATGGTTTCTTTTCTAAATTAAACCTTTTTCATCGCTCCTCCTCCTCCTTCTTCTTCTCCTTTTCCTTCTCCTTCCATTATGTTTTGTGGGCAAATTTGAAAATGATAATAGGAAGAAAATATAATGAAAATATAATAATACTATTGGTGATTCTAAATTAAATTAATTGAATATCCATATATATTTTAAAGAAGCACTCGAAAATTATGACGTAATACTATTGTTGAAGCTCTTGTTCGTTGATTCCAACGGAGCAGCGATGTGGGTCTCTCCATTTGGGTCTCGTCGTACTCATGAGAGGTCTATAGATGCCAAGGACACAATACAACATAAGAAAAAGAAGAGAAAAGATCAGACTGGTCATTGAAACAGACTCGTGATGACTAAAATCGTAAAGGACAAGTAACCTAAAAATAAAGTTGAGACGCGATTAGGTCTTCTCCAGTGGATACATAAGAATCCCCTAGTTAGCTATGCCTTTTGACTTGCAAACTGTAGGTAATAACATAGTTAATATTTTTGAACACTCCGGTCACTTTATAAAGCATTTTCTCACAATATTTGTATCATGATGATCTTTATAAAACTTCTCAGCATCTTTGTGGAGATCCTTGAGCTCTTTCAGAATCCTCTTGGATGCCATATTCGTATACAAAATCTCTCAGAGATCCTCCTACACAGCAGTGATGGTGGATAAATAGCTCTAGTTTTTTTAAACTTTTGTATTATATGTATAAATATGGAATTTTTAAAAAAAATTTAAACTTTTTAAAAAATTAATTTACAAATATGGATATCGATACATTATTACATAACTATACATACAATATCGATACACGTTTATACACCATTTATACAATATCGATACATTACATATACACTACATAACTATTTATACAATATCGATACATTGCATAACTATTTATACATCATATATACATGTTCATACACCATTTATACAATATTGATACATGCTTATACACCATTTATACAATATTGATACATTACATAACTTTTTATAATATCGATACACGTTTATACACCATTTATACAATATCGATACACATTTATACATTATTTATATAATGTCAATACATTACATATACACTACATAACTATTTATACAATATCGATATATGATTTTTTTTCCTTGGTGATTAATAAAATTATTAGTTACCAAAAAAAGGCTATTTAGCCACGGTCGAACCGTGGCTAAAATGGCCTTTTTTTTTTTTTACTTTTTGGCTATTTTTAATGTAAAAATAAGTGTAGCTACTTTTTTTGCAAAGTGTTTAGTTTTGTGTATATATACGAAAATTTTCTTTTATTTTATCGCTGATACATCTATACTATATTAAAAGTGTGAAGGACCTTATAATGTGATTTGAACTTTTTTTTCCTTCATTAAAAGTCTCTGCTTTAGACAAAATCATCTTTTTATTATTTTTCTAATAATTTTAATAGTTAACATTCATTTAAATTTAGTCATTAAACCTTTCCTTGTTTGAATTATATACCTTAAATTTAGTACTTTAAATTCAATTTAAAATATTACCTTAACTAAATGTTTAAAAAAGTCAATTAATTGAACGTTAGTACTTAATACTTCAAAATTGTTAGTTTTTTGGTAAACTAATATATATTTCTTTTTGAAAAACATAGAAAATTGCTATAGCTTTTGGTTAATTTTATTTAATAATAATTAGTTTTATACCTTTAAAAAAAACTAAAAGACTTTAAAAACTCATTTGTTTACGATTAATAATTAGTTTTATAAACATATTTTATGTTATAAATATATTTATTGTATTATAGTGAATGTCTACTTTATTTCTTGGAGAAAAGATAGGAACCCTAACTTTGAGAACAAGTTAATTTTTTTCTATAAATAAAGGGTTTTCCTTCATTGTAATTTATCTCTCAAGAGAAATAAGAATTGCTCTACCTCTCTACTATATTCTTCTTCCTTCTTAGTTTATTGTTTTATAATATTTTATTAATTTTTAATATTCTCATTCGTTCTGTTGAATATTACTAATGCTTCTTTAGGTACATATGGAGTCATACGTGTTCGGGTTCATACAGTTCGTAGAGTTTGTATTTTTTATTTTTTAATCTTTTGTTCTTTGTTAGTATGATCTAAGAGTTGATTTTTATTCTATGAGAAATTCTTGTATATTTTTTGTATAAATTTTATTTACAAAGTATTTGATATAAGATTATCGGATGTTTTGTACATATGCAGTAGGAGACGAATGAAAATTGAAGAAGACCATAAAATATGATTAAAGTGCATGTATTTATTTGTTCATGAAATTGCGTATTGTTCTTCTATTTTTCCCGAAGAAGAACTAACCAATGAAAATTGTGATAAAATAGTAAAAAATAAAATATATTTTAAATGAACTATCATATATATATATATTTGTTATATTTATTATAACAAATGAAATATCCCAATATTCTTTTATATATAAAGTTATTTTACTACAAATAGACATGATTTATTGATGAAGAGGTAAACAGTAAAATTGATCATCGCTAATTTAATTTAGTAATGGACCAGCAACAAATTATTAAAAGAAATTCTTAGTTACGAGCAATTTACTGACGAAGTTCATAGCTAAGTCCTATTTTATTCTTAGTATTTGTTGTTAAATAAGATACGTATTTTGATCACGCACAAAGCGCGTACACTAAACTAGTTTAGGTAAAAACTCATTTAATTAGCATTATAATGTACGTGGAACCCACTACATCACATCAATTCTCTGATCCACTGTTCTTCTTTGCTTTTCTTTGTGTCCCTTGCTCTTCCCTTCGTCTTCTTTCTCAATTTTTTTCATAAACTTTAAATCAATTCTACAATATATGCAAGTCATAATTCTTTAATATATTTTTAAATTTTACTATTCAATTTTCAATTCCTTCATTATTTGATTTTTTTTTAATAAAAATGTTGAAGGTAGGGGAAGGGAAAATAGGGGAGAGGATTATAAAATGGGGATTCAACTCTCATTAATAAGGTAAAAGTTCAAATAGTCAACCAACTGATCTACTAATATTTCTCTTCATGATTGGATTAAAAAATGATTCAAATAAAAAATTAATAAATCAATTAAATAATTTAGTACTATATCTTTTGAGTTTGTTTTGAATGGATCTTTAAATTTTTTAAAAATGATATATTTGATTTGGCTGATTTTATAATTATTTATATGAAATATAAAATATTAAATGTATTAACTTTTATAAATAATTTAAAGATATTTTATATAAATAAAAGGATTGTCCGGTGCACTAAAGCTCCTGCTATGTGCAGGGTTTGGGGAAGGGTTGGACCATAAGTATCTATTGTATGCAATCTTACTTTGCATTTATGCAAGAAGTTGTTTCCAAAGCTTGAACCCGTGACCTCCTGGTGACATGGCAGCAAATGATATTCTATATAACTTTTAAAAAATCTCTCTGGATTTATTTTGATAAGATTCTCTTGGATCAATTTGGACTACATATCAATCCAAACTATTTTGAGCATGTCAAAGTAGACTAAGCCAATAAATGATTTGGATAAATAAATTATATTTTCATAGGCTAATTTTATCACTTCTAATTACGATCATGGCATAGCGTGTTGAATTACTGTCCGCTTTCTACAAGTACATTAATTCTTTATTTTATCACTATATATTAAGTTAAGATCAAAGGTGTCACGACCCAACCTACCGGGCCATGCGGGCGCCTACTCTAACCACCTAGATAGACGAACCCTCACCACCCGTCCAACAAGTAACTCGCGAAAATTAAAGTAAACCATTAATCAGTCCATTTTTATACATGAGAAATTCTTTTACAGAAATGTTCATAAAATAGACGACTTAAAGAATTTGCGGAAAACCTTTAAAAACACCCTCCATAGGACCTAGTCTAAGACGGTACAAGAACTACTACAAGATTTATACAGAACATGTAAAAGAGACACAACTTCCGTCATGGAATCGAAGAACAAAAGCTGCTAGAGATCACCATCGTCATGTACCTATGAAACATCACCAACCTTGCAACCAGACTATACCAAAAAGGTATAGCAAGAGTAGAATCAGTACAAACACACGTACTGGTAGGCATCATTGATCGACTCGAATCCACTCCTACCATCATATAACAAAACAGGGGAAAATGTGAAAATAAACATTATAGTTCCCTCCTTCACCTTTAGCCTTGATCCTGACATCTAGGACTTCCCAAGTCTCACTCATAACTAGACTTCTCAAGGTCGCATTGTCACCTAGACTTCCCAAGTCACCTTGACACGTAGACTTCCCAAATCACCTTGACACGTAGACTTTCCAAGTCACCTTTAACCTTTATCCCAGTCAATTACCTTGACTAAATACCCAGACTAAATCTGACACACTGCCCAACCAAACCACTTATACCCAAGTATTACATACCATTTTCTGTACTTTTCCGGACTTTTAGGACAACTTTACCACTTGGTTATATTAACCAATAACCACACCCAGACTCTCAGTCTTCCTCTATATTTATCAACCACATGCAATTCACCTAACAACCATTGACACCTTCAATGACCACCATAGAGCTACAGCTAAATCCCTTCTTGGATCACATAACTCGGACCCTTCAAGGGTCCTCCATCCACACCTAAGTGTTCAACAAACTACTCCGGTCTACACCAAAACCCACCCTTAGCTTATTAACCATGATAATTCATGACTGCCATTATTACACTTAATGACATCAATTTATGAGCACATAACCTCTTTTAAATAGTCCGGACCCACCCAGATTCCCCTCACACATCTAGTGTTAACATGACAAACCCAGTCTACACCAAGACCAACTAATAACCAACATAATAACCCGGTCTACACCAAGACCAACTAATAACATAATATAGCAACCCGGTCTACACCAAGCCCAACTCACAATACACTATAATAACCCGGCCTACACCAAGATCAAACTAGTAACAGAATATAGCAACCCGGCCTATACCAAGACCAAACTCAAAATATACCATAACAATCCGGCCTACACCAAGAGCAACTCATAATATACTACAACAATCCGGCCTACACCAAGACCAAACTAGTAATATACCAAGACCAAACTCACAATATACCATAATAACCCGGCCTACACCAAGACCAAACTAATAACATAATATAGCAACCCGGCCTATACCAAGACCAAACTCACAATATACTATAACAACTCGGCCTACACCAAGACCAAACTAATAACGTAATATAGCAATCCGGCCTACACCAAGACTAAACTCAATAGATATAACAGAATTCCCGATCACTCAAGAACCACCAACAAATATCATATTTCAATAAAATAGCCTGATCCACTCACGAAATTAATAACAGTCAATGCAATACAACAATATCAATGCAATGATGCAGTAAAGTAAACCCATACCAGGTGTGGTACACAAGCCAACCGTTAATATTCTGTATCAGGCGTGGTACACGAGCCAACTATTTATTATACCCATACCAGGCGTGGTACCCGAGCCAACCATTAGTATATCATGTACCAGGCGTGGTATCCGAGCCAACCATTTGTTATACCCATACCAGGCGTGATATTCGAGCCAACCATCAGTATATCCTGTACCAGGCATGGTACCCGAGCCAATCGAATGTCAATCAATCCACAGTCAAATAATGAACAAACAACTTGTAAAACCAACAAGCAATACACAGTTCAATTCACAGACTATAAAACAAGACCCTTAGACATTCTAAACAATTCTTCTAAGCAATGCAATTTATACAAACACTTAGATAAGAGTACAAGAATATACAGCATTCACAGGAATCGTAAGTCATCACCTACCCTCCTTCCCGGGTATATAACTTAGCCTCGACCTCCGTCTGGAGGCCAAACACACTCACCCTTTATTTACGGATAATGAACGGTTCCCTTTTTAGCATAATTTAACAACCACATTAATTTCGGACTTGCATAAATGATAACAATGTGAATTACCATCCCTTAGCCCTTAGCAAAACTAACACTACTTATCATGCCCTTCGTATTTCCGAAACCAACCACATTAATTTTGGACTTGCATAAATGATAACAATGTGAATTACCATCCCTTAGCCCTTAGCAAAACTAACACTACTTATCATGCCCTTCGTATTCCCGAAACCTCACCTAGGAGTTTCTCATTTTCATACCTATTTAGTTATCCTTGCAATTCCCGGTTCCCCGAACCTTCTCGACATCCCAGTCCCTGAGCCCTATCATCTTATCATACCAGGACAACATAAACAGCCCCAAATAATTATCAATAACCCCCAATTCAATCCAACCAATTCCTAGCACCTACATAACCAACATCGAATCCACCAGACTCATTGCCCGGAGGCCTAATCATAAATTCTCTTTTTTCACTATACAATAAATACGGAATGTAAGCAGGTCTATCTACTAAATGAAAACCTAGCCTACCTGGATGTCGAACAGCTGTTCCATACCATTTCTGGCTCCGTGAAGGCATTCCCTGACGGTTCTGCAGGCCCGAATCCGTGGTTTTGCGTCCTTTTTATCGGAATTCCTCTTCCCCATGGCTCCCAAGCCTTGGAGCAGCATAGGAGGGTTTTTGAAATAGCTTTCGTCTGTTTTTGGGGCTGAAGATAAGAGAATGAAATAAAAACCCATTTTCTGGATTTTCTGGTCACGTTGCTCCGTTATAGCGGTACCACCGTAGACGACCCTACCGCTATAGCAGTGCTGACCCGCGTTGACTTTCGCTATAATGGTAATTTCTCTGCTATAGCGGAGGTCGCTACAGCAGTGTGTCAATCACTATGGCAGTTGACACGGGACATAAAGTTGTAAAGTCCCCCAAAAGTGTTCATTTTTTAACACACTTATTTTCCCGATGTTCCGAAATAATTCCTTCACATCAACCTCGATTTCGGGAGCTATACTTACTCGAATTTGATTCTGAAAAGTCTCCCAGACTCCTTTATGTCTTAGCTACAAGGAAAACTACCTCAAACCAAGACATCTAACCCAATCCTTACCCAGAATTCCCTAGACCCTACCTCACTTCAAATCGGTCGAGACTAGCCTAGCCCAAAATTTTTAACTCCCAAACTCGGAAGTTTTCTAACCCGAAACTTGGCACGAATGGTTTACCCATAATGATAAACCTGGTCATTACAGCAGATACCAATTTACCCATCGTTCATCCCCGAACGATCTCTATGGCAGAGGGATAGAACAAGCTCATCCATCAATCTTAATGCTCTACCATGATAGCGTAAATATAACCTTACGCAAACCACCAAAAACCTCCCAATCCCTTGGTATACCCAACTCAGCCAAAAATTTAACTCACTTCCGCTCTATCAAGGAATTCCTTCCTTTGAGCTGCACAAGGCAACTAGATTACCCCTCCCCGAGTGCCCAAGAAATCTGGGGCCTCATCAAAACACCGGAGCGAAAGAAACTGAATGAATGACCCAAAATAATTTCCATGACAAGGGAACCAGATCCCACCATGGTGACCCATTTTTTGCTATAACCGGAGTTCTACTAACCCAAACTCCATTCCAAAAGCTTCCTACGGGGTACTATGCCCCTCACTTATCATCCTATCACCTTACTCCTATCAACACTATACCCCGAGACACCACGTGCCTCTAAACCACACAACAACAAAAATTTCATTGGAACCCATCCTAACCTGAGATTTTGTCAACTCTCACCTTAGGGGGAACTCTATCTGGGCACTTACACCCTAGCCGAGGCTAAAACCGGTACACCCCTACCTCTCAAAGGGCAGTAACACTGGTATTATCATGGTTAAGAAGAGAGACAATAATGCTAAAGAATCTATTTTAATAACCCCACTCCTTTGATTGACCCTACCACTAAGGTTTTTCAACAATAAACCAGTCAGTAATCACCCTCATAACATAGCCTATGAGTAGTGTCCAACACTACTCAGTCAATTACGGGTCATCTTGTCAAATTCCACATGGATGACTATACTCACCAATGGTCAATCACAATCTTATCAATACCCCGGGCTACCATGTTTACCCTTTCTTTTCTTCGCGTATGGATGCTAAATTTTCGACAAATTCCCTTCTATGCGTACTATATTAGCTAAATCGTTGGTTTTCTTGTTTTACAAAGCATTTCGCAGCTTAATACTTGCTTTTACATTGCCCCCAAAAATGAATGAGAACAGGGGAAAACACGGTGAGGCTCCTGCCTTGCGCCCTTTCTGCTATAGCGGTGGTCACTCCGCTATAGCGGTTCTGCCGTAGCGGTTGGCTTCCGCTATAGAGGTCCCGACAGTAACAGTACATGAAATTTTTATTTCCAGCTAAATGCACTCATCCCCCTTCCCAGTTATCAGTGTCTAAACCTGTAAATCCCCCATGGTCTTAAACCACCCTCAAGACCATTCCTGGCATTATTGCATCACAAATCAACATGACACATCATGAAATTCAAAGAAATTACAATAATATTTGCTTCCCAACAATATCTTCACGCCATTACACACCAATGGCTCCCTTGTTCCCTTGGTTCCCAACCAAGTCCCGACTGTCCTGAAACTGGAATTTCCCTACAGTCCACAATCCCTTTTTGTTTCCTTACCATCTATATAAATGGTAAGCCTATACCCGAATGTAATGCAAACAATTCCAATTAAGCCATATCGCAATTTATTATTTAAAACAATCAAAGTTTTCACAGCTGGAAATAAATTTTCCCTAACTTACAATCATGAGTTACCATAAAATTTACCTTACCACAGTTCCTGCCATCAAGCAATGATAGCCCTTTTCCCCCATGGTTCCTAACCAATTCCGACTGTCCTGAAACTGGAGTTTTCCTATAGTCATAAGCCTCGTCCCCTTACCATTTTTACCAATGGCAAGCCAGTTTTCAAAATGTAATACCATTTTACTAACCAATTTTAAGTACACATAAAAAGTAATTATCAACCAAAGGACACCAATTCAAGTTATGACTCCTTCCGGACCAAAACATTCACAGAAAATCAAATAATTGCACACCACACATTTGCAGTCATTCAAACAACATCAATACTCATAAGCACAATCTCAAGTCTCAAGCTTAAACAGTCAATCAAATCAGTTTCATTACTTTTTATTCGCCTCATGGATGACCATTAGCCGATCTATCCATACCTTTACATAGCCTCCCCGGCCAGATACCAATTGGAACCTTCCCAGTTCCAATCCTTCTTGCTTGTTTGTCATACCCGGAGTCCAATAACATCCTTTACCTTGTTGAGATACCAATTAGAATCGAGAGATACCAATTGGACTCAACCCATACAAGAAAGTAAAGAAGCCGCACGAGAAAGAATGAAAGGAGGGAGATGTTTCCTAGAATGCCTCATAGCTCCCCAAAGATTAGATGTGGACGTCAACACACAAATCCGTAGGACTCTATTCAACACTTTGCCCTTGTACTGGGAGACCGGTAACCTAGGCTCTGATACCATTTGTCACGACCCAACCTACCGGGCCGTGCAGGCGCCTACTCTAACCACCTAGATAGACGAACCCTCACCATCCGTCCAACAGGTAACTCGCGGAAATTAAAGTAAACCATTAATCAGTCCATTTTTATACATGAGAAATTCTTTTACAGAAATGTTCATAAAATAGACGACTTAAAGAATTTGCAGAAAACTTTTACAACCTTTAAAAACACCCTCCCTAGGACCTAGTCTAAGCAGGTACAAGAGCTACTACAAGATTTATACAAAACATGTAAAAGAGACACAACTTTCTTCATGGAATCGAAGGACAGAAGCTGCTGGAGATTACCATCGTCATGTACCTATGAAACATCACCAACCCTGCAACCAGACTATACCCAAAAAGGTATAGCAAGAGTAGAATCAGTACAAACACACGTACCGGTAGGCATCATCGATCGATCCGAATTCACTCCTACCATCATATAACAAAACAGCAAAAAATAGGAAAATAAACATTATAGCTCCCTCCTTCACCTTTAGCCTTGACCCTGACATCTAGGACTTCCCAAGTCTCACTCATAACTAGACTTCTCAAGGTCGCATTGTCACCTAGACTTCCCAAGTCACCTTGACACGTAGACTTTCCAAGTCACCTTTAACCTTTACCCCAGTCAACTACCTTGATTAAATACCCAGACTAAATTCGGTCCACTACCCAACCAAACCACTTATACCCAAGTATTACCTACCATTTTCCGGACTTTTCCGGACCTCTAGGACAACTTTACCACCTGGTTATATTAACCAATAACCACACCCAGACTCTCAGTCTTCCTCTATATTTACCAACCACGTGAAATTCACCTAACAACTATTGACACCTTCAATGACCATCATAGAGCTACATCTAAATCCCTTCTTGGATCACATAACCCAGACCCTTCAAGGGTCCTCCATCCACACTTAAGTGTTCAACAGACTACCCCGGTCTACACCAAGACCCACCCTTAGCTTATTAACCACGATAATTCATGATCGCCATTATTATACTTACTGACATCAATTTATGAGCACATAACCTCTTTTAGATAGTCTGGACCCACCCGGATCCCCCTCACACATCTAGTGTTAACATGACAAACTCGGTCTACACCAAGACCAACTAATAACCAACATAATAACCCGGTCTACACCAAGACCAACTAATAACATAATATAGCAACCCGGCCTACAACAAGACCAACTCACAATATACTACAATAACCCGGCCTACACCAAGACCAAACTAGTAACATAATATAGCAACCCGGCTTATACCAAGACCAAACTCACAATATACCATAACAACCCGGCCTGCACCAAGACCAACTCACAATATACTACAATAACCCGGCCTACACCAAAACCAAACTAGTAACATAATATAGCAACCCGGCCTATACCAATACCAAACTCACAATATACCATAATAACCCGGCCTACACCAAGACCAAACTAATAACATAATATAGCAACCCGGCCTATACCAAGACCAAACTCATAATATATCATAACAACCCGGCCTACACCAAGACCAAATTAATAACATAATATAGCAACCCGGCCTACACCAAGACCAAACTCAATAGATATAACAGGATTCCCGGTCACTTAAGAACCACCAACAAATATCACATTTCAATAAAACAGCCCGGTCCACTCACGAAACCAATAACAGTCAATGTAATACAACAATATCAATGCAATGATGCAGTAAAGTAAACCCGTACCAGGTGTGGTACCCGAGTCAACCGTTAGTATTCTGTACCAGGCGTGGTACCCGAGCCAACCATTTGTTATACCCGTATTAGGCGTGGTACCCGAGCCAACCGTTAGTATATCTTGTACCAGGAGTGGTACTCGAGCCAATCATTTGTTATACCCATACCAGGCGTGGTACCCGAGCCAACCGTTAGTATATCCTGTACCAGGCGTGGTACCCGAGCCAATTGAATGTCAATCAATCCACAGTCAAATAATGAACAAACAACTTGTAAAACCAATAACCAGCACACCGTTTAATCCACAGACTGTAAAACAGTAAAACAGGACCCTTAGACATTCTAAACAATTCTTCTAAACAATACAATTCATACAAACACTTAGATAAGAGTACAAGAATATACAACATTCACAGGAATCGTAAGCCATCACCTAACCTCCTTTCTGGGTATATAACTTAGCCTCGACCTCCGTCTGGAGGCCAAACACACTCACCCTTTATTTACGGATAATGAACGGTTCCCTATTTAGCATAATTTCACAACCACATTAATTTCGGACTTGCATAAATGATAACAATGTGAATTACCATCCCTTAGCCCTTAGCAAAACTAACACTACTTATCATGCCCTTCGTATTCCCGAAACCTCACCTAGGAGTTTCTCATTTTCATACCCATTTAGTTATCCTTGCAATTCACGGTTTCCCGAACCTTCCCGACATCCCAGTCCCTGAGCCCTATCATCTTATCATACCAGGACAACATAAACAGCCCCAAATAATTATCAATAACCTCCAATTCAATCCAACCAATTCCTAGCACCTACATAACCAACACCGAATCCACCAGACTCCGTGACCGGAGGCCTAATCATGGATTCTCCTTTCCCACTATTCAATAAATACAAAATGTAAGCAGGTCTATCTACTCAATAAAAACTTAGCCTACCTGGATGCCGAGCAACTGTTCCATGCCCTTTCTGGCTCTGTGAAGGTGTTCCCTAACGGTTCTGCAGGCCTGAATCCGTGATTTCGCGTACTTTTTATTGGAATTCCTCCTCCCCATGGCTCCCAAGCCTTGGAGCAGCCTAGGAGGATTTTTGGAATAGCTCTCGTTTGTTTTTAGGGCTGAAGGGAAGAGAATGAAATTAAAAACCCGTTTTCTGGATTTTCTAGTCACGTCGCTCCACTATAGCGGTCCCCCCTCCGCTATAGCGGTACCGCCGTAGCGGACCCTACCGCTATAGCGGTGCTGACCCGCGTTGACTTCCGCTATAGCGGTAATTTCTCCGCTATAGCAGAGGTCACTACAACGGTGTGTCAACCGCTATGGCGGTTGACACGGGACAGAAAGTCGTAAAGTCTCCAAAAAGTGTCCATTTTACAACACACTTATTTTTTCGACGTTCCGGAACAACCCCTTCACGTCAACCTCGATTTCAAAAGCTCTACTTACCCGAATTCAATTCCGAAAAGTCCTCCGGACTCCGCTATATTTTAGCTACAAGGAAAATTAGCTCGAACCAAGACATCTAACCCAATCCCTACCCAGATTGCCCTAGACCCTACTTCACTCCAAAACCGGTCGAGACTAGCCTAGGCCAAAATTTTCAACTCCCAAACTCGAAAGCTTTCTAACCCAAAATTTGGCACGACCCGTAATGACAAACCTGATCGTTACCGCAGGTAAATTTGATCTTTCGTCTTGATTCATTATATAAGAAAGACAGAATCTAAAAATACGATTCTTCAAAGGGTCATCTAATATGAAGAGGCACTTTCATATGGTCCACACTTATTCTATTTTATTCAAAGCCACTTTCTTATCACAATAATTAATTATCTTTTTACTAAATTGGATCAGACGTAGTTCTGCCCTAAAATCGTAAAGGGTTAAGCCATAGACACTACTAGAAAAACAGGGAAAACCGACCTCAGAAAACCGACATCCGGAGGTCGGTTTTTCCTGAAATACCGACTCAAAACCGACTCACAAGACCAAGTCGGAAAAGACTTGGTTGGTTTTGTATACCGACATCGTGAGGTCGGTAAATACCAACCTTCGGATGTCGGTTTTAATTTTAAATCCAAAAATTAAGAATTTAATATATATTTTATTTTCTTTTATTTCCGACTTCCTGAAGTCGGTTTCTTTTTAAAAAAATATTATTAAAAGTATAATATACTGACCTCCGGAGGTCGGTATAGTTTAATTTCTAATTTATTATCTTTTTGGTGTTCCGACCTCCGGAAGTCGGTATTACTGAATTTTTAATTTATTATTTTTTTGGTTTTCCGACCTCCGGAAGTCGGTATTACTGAATTTTTAATTTATTATTTTTTTGATTTTCCGACCTCCGGAAGTCGGTATTAATGAAATTTTAATTTAATATTTTTCTGATATTCCGACCTCTTGAGGTCGGTATTATTTAAATTTCATTTTTCTATTTCACCTGATTCTGACTAATTGAGGTCGGTTTTTTGGAAAATTTTATTCAAAAAACCGACTTCCTGATGTCGGTATTCTGGAAAATTTACCAAAAATACCGACATCAGAAAGTCGGTTTTCTGGAAAATTTACCAAAAATACCGACCTCAGGAGGTCGGTTTGTTGTCGATATTTTGCCATAAAATTGACAGTAAATTGCTGCAATTTGAATTGCCCACCTGCATATTTGATAATGCATATATTCAACCAAAACCAGCTCAAATAGTTGTCAAGACGATATTTTTCTATATTTACGTTTCACTACTTCAAATTAAACTTAAAATACGATCAAACAATCTAAAAAGTGTACAAACTATATATACTAAGTTCAAAATGTCTAGTAGTTAGGTACAACACAACTACTCATCATTAGCATCATCATCCTCATCCTCATCCTCATCCTCATCCTCTTCACCCTCCTCACCCTCGATATCAGACTCATCCACTAGGCATCGACGTTTATCACTAGCACAATGAGGAATAATCTTTCCCGACTCAAAAAGAGATTTTAACTGGGACTGAAGCTCCGCATACCTCTTGTTCTCTATCTCCTTTGATGCTGCAATCTGTGCAATCTGCTCGTCTCTTTTCTTCTCCCTTTCGGTTGATGCAGCAAGCTCGGCAGTGAGCATAGATATCTTCTCCTTCATTACAGACACGACCGCTTTATCCACATTATCGAAGCCTGAAGATGATGGACAATAAAACCAGGGTTTCTTCTCCGCAAAAGCCTTTTGTGTGTAATCATAGACTGAACCTCTTACTGGCTCACCCGCACTCTCTCACCAAAATTGTTCTACTTGTTCATCTGTAAGCGGTGTGTCCTGACTTTCAGGAGGTTGAGTACTACGGTACTCCTGAATTCTTTGCACAAACGACTCCTATATTTAAATGAATAACTCTTAGCATATGAATATAATAGATAAAAGAAAAAAAGAATAAAAAAAATAGTTTGAATGCAGTTCTTACATGTGTCTGTTGAGCACGTGTCTCACACCAACTTTCATCTGTGGAATTTTTTGGCGTCTTTGTGTGACAAACTTTGAATAACTCTTCCTGTGTTACAGGCCTACCCAAGTCTTTTTCCTGCAAACAACATGCATATAATGTGATTATTAATCTCCAAAAGCTACTTATCAAAAAGGATAATTTTATTTAACTAAATTAAGAAAATATACCATTCTCTTCTTTCTAGTAAGCTGGCTAATGGCCCCACCAGTGTGCAAAGAGCCGCCCTTATCCGATGCTCGAGCCTTCTTCCCGATCTCCCTTCTCTTAAGAAATTTTTCATCACTTTTCCAGAAATTCAATAACTTGGCCCACATATCTGGCACCACAAAAGATGGAACTCTATTTTCTGCCCGACAATCAGAAAATAGGCCACTAAGCGCCTTCCCAGCTCTATATTTGAAGTTACTTTGAACTTTATTCTCATGCTCGGGAGCCCATACGTAATATTTCTGCAATAAAAAATAGTTAAATATTTATTCTAGAAATGTGTAGCGAATTTAAATGTATATAATGTGAATTTAATTGAAAAATATTTTTACCCTAAATTCTATGAAGATCTGTCCTTGGATATTAAGTGGTATCGAACCCCAAGTCGGGTACATATCATTATAAAATGATCCGATGCAATTAAGGATTATTTTTGTCATTCCTTCATCCGGAAATAACCTGCAATACAAGATTAAACACTTGGAATATAAATTTGCAAATTAAAAAATTAAAAAATAAACATATAAAAAAAAAGATGTAATATAGTTGAATAATACCTATATCCTATAGGCTCGATGATGAGTCTCTGGGTATGGTCTCTATCGCCTGACTGTAAACCACCTAGCCGTGGACCATGTGCATCTGAGTGCTGGGTCGTGGTAGTATTAGAACTCGAGCCACCGGAACCAAGACGAAGACCTGAAAGTCCAACTGATCCACTAGCAGCACTGGACTGACTAGTGCTGGCTGATGGCAAGGTAGACTGATGACCAAGATGGGAATAACCCTGTAGTGTTTGGTAACCCGAAGTGGGTACCATGACGGGCAAAGATATAGAATGACCAGAAAGTGGAGTCACGCGAGTAGAGGCATTATGTGACTGATGTACCAAGTGAGAAGCTGAGAGTGAGGCTCGTGGTGAGATATAAGCTCGCGGGGGCTCATCAGCTATCACGACCTCAATGGGTCTTTCAGAAGTATAGAGCTTTTTTTTCTTTTTTGAATTGACGGGTTTCTTTTGGTTAGCCTTGTTCTTATCTACCATCTATTAAAATGAAGGTGAAGTTAAAAGAAAAAACAGAGAAATGCTCAGGTTACTAATATTTTGAACAATAAACTTAACAACAAACACAATGATCAAAATTGAAAAAATTATTAGTATTCATTTATTCCTCATATATATATGACAGATTGACAGTACCAACCTATTGTTATAGCAGTTCCTTAAGTTGTTTTACCTTTTGAGTAGAGCTCATGTATCACATTAGAACAATATTCTTCTCTTTTTTTGTCTTCTTTTTTTGTTTCTCTTTAATGTTGATGGATTATGAAGTCTTTTAATTGACAATGTATTTTATTTTAGATACATATAACACATGAATAATTACACATGCTATCATATTATATGTTGTGTAAGTATTTAATTTCCTTACTCTAAAAAGGGCTGGACTTCTGGGCAATTCAGCAAGACATGTAGCGCTGCAGATTTTTTCTCCTTTTCGGTAAGTATGCGCAATCTACGCCATTTTGAACCCTTACCCGGCTGATTGAAGATTGATAATGGTTGTACTGCGGCATCAGTCACGGCATCAGCGTGTCGATTAGGTCTGTTTCTCAAGCACAACACTTGATCATCAAAGTAGTAAGAACAAAAGTGGGTTGTTTCTCTAGCAAGATATGCTTCAACTATAGAGCCTTCCACCCTATTTTTGTTTTTGACACTCCTTTTAGACTTGCCAATGGTGCTGTAAAATTTTACGTTAGATATGTATTTTAAGTCACTAGTTCAAAATTCCAACTAACAACTAACTACACTTTACTTATTTTAAGTCACTAGTTCACAATTTTAACTTACTACACTTCACTATTTTAAGTCACTAGTTCAAAATTCCAACTAACAACTAACTACACTTTACTTATTTTAAGTCACTAGTTCAAAATTTTAACTTACTACACTTCACTATTTTAAGTCACTAGTTCAAAATTTCAACTAACAACTAACTACATTTTACTTATTTTAAGTCACTAGTTCAAAATTTTAACTTACTAAACTTCACAATTTTAAGTCACTAGTTCACAATTCCAACTAACAACTAACTACACTTTACTTATTTTAAGTCACTAGTTCAAAATTATAACTTAATACAAACTATACTTTACTTATTTTAGGTCACTAATTCAAATTTTAACTTAATAAACTTCATTATTTTAAGTCACTAGTTCAAAATTTTAACTAACAACTAACTACACTTTACTTATTTTAAGTCACTAGTTCAAAATTTTAACTTACTACACTTCACTATTTTAAGTCACTAATTCAAAATTCCAACTAACAACTTACTACACTTTACTTATTTTAAGTCACTAGTTCAAAATTTTAACTTACTACACTTCACTATTTTAAGTCACTAGTTCAAAATTTCAACTAACAACTAACTACATTTTACTTATTTTAAGTCACTAGTTCAAATTTTAACTTAATACAAACTATACTTTACTTATTTTAGGTCACTAATTCAAATTTTAACTTAATACAAACTACACTTTACTTATTTTAAGTCACTAATTCAAATTTTAACTTAATAAACTTCATTATTTTAAGTCACTAGTTCACAATTGCAACTAACAACTAACTACACTTTACTAATTTTAAGTCACTAGTTCAAAATTTTAACTTACTACACTTCACTATTTTAGGTCACTAGTTCAAAATTTCTACTTACTACACTTCACAATCTTAAGTCATATTTTCAGTTTATATGCATGATAATGATGTGCCAAACACAATCAGTAGCCCAATGGCTCACAAATAAACCTATTGGCCCTGCACAGGCTCCAATCGCTCTACAACATACATAACCAGCTCTATAATCGAGATATCGATGTCCGAGACTCACAAATATTCTCAAATAACCCACCATCTATGGTCCAGAGGCATAATCAAGGCCACACAGGGCCACAAGGGTAATACTTAATGCTAATTAGTATTAAGTGTCAACACTAGATGGACACAAATTGATCTTGCAAGAAAATCAATTTTGTTATCAATAGGATCAACTAGTCTTGACACTTACTAATCAACCACATTATAATCAAATTAAAGACTAAGTGTCAACACTAGATGGACACAAATTGATCTTGCAAGAAAATCAATTTTGTCATCAATAGGATCAACTAGTGTTGACACTTATGCTAAACAATACATTATAACTAAATTAAAGACTAAGTGTCAACACTAGGTGGACATAAATTGATCTTCCAAGAAAATTAATTTTGTCATCAATAGGATCAACTAGTGTTGACACTTATGCTAAACAAATACATTAACAATGACATGCCCTAGTTAAATGATAAATCCTAATTTAGTAACTAAAATTAACAAAGATAAACCCTAATTTAATAACTATAATTAATTAACAAGAAAATTAAAATTACTTACCTTGATGGACCCCCACTGGAGCAGCAACAGTGACGGCGATAGGCGGCAGCGACAGCGACAACAACCTTCAGCAGCAGCAGCGGCAGCAACCTTCAGCAGCAGCAGCGGCAGCAATGTGCAGCAGCAGCGGCAGCGGTGGAAGGCACCAACAAACTTCAGCAGCAGCAGCGGCAGCGGTGGAAGGCACCAACAACCTTCAGCAGCAGCAGCGACAGCGGTGGAAGGTGGAGGAGGGGGGGACGCCGGAGGGAATGTTTTCGGAGGGAGGGGGCGTCGGAGGTGAGGGTGGTGTGAGTGTGAGTGTTAGTGTTAGGGTGTTAGGGATTTTAGGTAATAAAATTAAAAAAAAACGACCACTTGAGGTCGGTATTTTTAAAAAATAAAGTATTTTTTGATAAAACCGACCACTTGAGGTCGGTTTTTTAAAAAATAAAGTATTTTTGATAAAACCGACCACTTGAGGTCGGTTTTTTTAAAAAAACTAAAAGTAATTAATAAAAATTATTTAATCATCAACATATTTCATAAACTCGGATACATTATTGATTCGTTACATTACTCAATGATTATGCTACTATACAATGTATTTCATACTACTTGAATGGATTATCAATCGATTAATTAATTAGCTTTTGAATATGTACTATATATGTACATCATGACTAGACGAGACATATATTTAAGACGACAGACCAGTAATATATAGGACTTGGTTAATTATATTACTCAACGATCGTCATCGTATAGTACCTCATATGTACGTAATACAATGTATTCCACTAGCTACTTGGATGAATTGTCGATTAGTTAATTAGCTTTTGAATATGTACTATATATATAAACATACATCACTAAAGACGAGACATATATATTCAAGATGATGGACCATTTAATATACAGGACTTGATTAATTATATTACTCTATGATCGTATATTACCTCATATATGTACGTAATACAATGTATTCCATACTACTTGGATGGATTATCGATTGGTTAATTAGATTTTGAATACGTACTATATATATACGTACAATATCGCCACAAAAAAACATATATTCAAGACGACAGATCATTACTATATATATAGGACTTGCTTATTTACATTACTCAACAATCGTATATTACCTCGTGTGTACGTAATACAATGGTATTCCACTGCTTGGATGGATTATCGATTAGTTAATTAGCTTTTGAATACGTACTATATATATACGTACAATATCGCAACAAAAAAACATATATTCAAGACGACGGATCATTATAGTACATAGAATAACTTGGTTAATTATATTCAATGATCGTATATTAACTCATATGTACGTAATATACAACATATTCCATACTACTTGGTTATTGATTATATATCGATTGGTTAATTAGCTTTTGAATACGTACTATGTAGATACGTACATCACTAGACGAGACATATATTCAAGACGATGGATCATTATTATATATAATATATAGGACTTGGTTAATTACATTTCTCAATGATCGTATATTAACTCATATGTACATAATATATGACGTATCCATACTACGTATTTGGATATGTATTATCGATCGGTTAATTAGCTTTTGAATACGTACTATATATATATATATGTATATACATCACTAGACGAGACATATGTATATTCAAGACGATGTATAAGTTATGAGGAAATCTATGTATTATCTTATACAGGATATAGAAGGTGGAATAAGTAATACTTGTATAATTAATACATGAATAACTAATCTCTACATAACTAATACATGTATAAATAATATATAGATTACCTCATAACTAATATCTACATTACTAATACCTATATAACTTTAACTAGCTACCAAACGACCCCTTAGTGTTATACACAATAGAAAAATAGTGATTATTACAAATATTTTAAAGGTAATACCGACATTCGGAGGTCGATTTTATTCAAAATAATTAAATAAAAGTAAAATACCGACCTCCGGAGGTCGGTATTACCTTTAATTTTAATGAAAATAAAAGTAAAATATCGACCTCCGGAGGTCGGTATTACCTTTAATTTTAATGAAAATAAAATTAATTATGTTAAATAAATAATACCGACCTCTGAATGTCGGTATTAATATTATTTTTATTTTATAATATAAATAAAATAACTAAATAAAAAATAAAAAATAAATACCGACTTCGTGAAGTCACTATAAGAATAATTTAAGGTAAATAAAATCAATTATGTAAATTTAATATTACCGACATCAGGAAGTCGGTATTAATTTGTTTATTACCGACATCAGGAGGACGGTTTATTTAAAAGTTGTTAAAAATATTTCTTTTTTTCATTTTTTTATATTTAATTGAGGTAAATTTAAATTTTATTTTTTATTTACTAATTCGATACCGACTACAAGAGGTCGATTTTTCTTAATTTTATTTTTTTCTGGGAAAGTTTCCGACCATCGGAGGTCGGTATTTGGTTTTCCCGCATTTTTTTTCCAAATAAACCGACATCTTGAAGTCGGTTTTCTTAAGAAAATAAAATAATTTTTTTTTTAACAATACCGACTTCCGAAAGTCGGAAATTACCGACTTCCATAGGAGGTCGGTAATTTTGAGGTCGGTATTCGCAGTTTTTTTAGTAGTGAGAACTAGATATGTAAGAGAAAGAGAGGAGCCTGGGTTTGTGTGAAGCATGAGAACATGAGCAAGCTCAGTCTTTCGCTACTCATGTGACCCTCCTTCTGGCCCTGCGAGAACAAATTTTTGGCTTTTTTTTATTTTAATGACCCTTGAGGGGGTCAGGGGCTGAGCAACACCCCCAGGCCTTATCATAAATAAAACAAAAAAACTTCAATTACAAACTCTTACTTCTCGGTCTAACTTGGACTAATCCCTTAGGTACTAGTTAGGATATCACATAATTAAGGGGAATCCCATTCTAGGAGTTCTCCAAAGCCCTATCCCACCGCCTTTGAAGGCTGGTTACATCCAATGTCTCCTACGAGGCTGCCTTAAAGTCCACTCCCTTCGTGATTCCAGGGGGGGATCAGGAAGGAGATATAGCAATAGACGGCCTATGCTTGCTCTCATCTTGCGAAGAATGTTTTTAGTCCTTTTCCCTGTCTGTCTACTGAAATCTTTGATTCAAAAGAAAGGCGAAGGGTTTGGTAAGTTTGAGATTGGATATAAATTGTCCAAACACATCAAAACCACCCCTAGTGACATGTGCTTGTTAGATCTATGATGGATTAAAGATTCTACATACATCGGATAAACATCGTTAAATAGTATATTACGGTAAACGTGGTAAATTTTCTTGGACTGAAA
Source organism: Jaltomata sinuosa (assembly GCA_003996215.1). Lineage (NCBI taxonomy): Eukaryota > Viridiplantae > Streptophyta > Magnoliopsida > Solanales > Solanaceae > Jaltomata > Jaltomata sinuosa. Next base: position 62,216 of record QJPP01007257.1, read on the forward strand.
AAAAATATATAATAAATATTTCAAAATGATGGAATTGACTGTAACACTTTGAGCTCAAATTATTCTTCAGAAAGTACATTTAAATATAGGATAATCAAACTCTTCTTCAAACTTCAAACTATAAACATTCTCCTCATACCGCCCTTCCCGTTGAAGATCTAATAGTTGAGTGATTTTATTAATGCATTGTCTACTTTTCCCTCTAATTATTAACCTCCTCCTTGAATATTTGTTATATGAAGATATCTTTTCCTTTTATGTTAATTATAGCAAATTAGATAACCAAGTACATTATATTCTCCGATATTCCCAAATAACAAAACAAAAGATATAAAAATCAAAAGGGAAAATCGCTCTTAGTTACCAATTTTAGTTGTTTCAATAAAATCTCAACACTCTATCTACGAGATTAAAAGCACTCCTTCCGTTCCATGTTAATTGGTCACTTTTTTTACACGCATGTTAAGAAATCATAATAAAAAGGTAATTTTACTAATTCACATCTTAAGAAACTTCTTTGGAACTTTACAAACAAGTGTGAACACTTTCAAAAAGAATTAATTGCAAGGGTAATATGAGAAAATTTTAATTAATGCTTTGTTGATTTAGTAAGATGAACAACTATTATGAGATAACTATTTTTAATAAGGTAACCAACTAATATGGGACGGAGGTAGTAAAACGAAGGAGACTCATATAGTTAGTACACGTAAGACCAAAAATAAAACGTGTTTAGAATATAGTGGTATATTTTGTAGCAAATCTATAAATGAATTTCTCTATTTATATAATGAGTGAATTTAGTATCTTGATGTGGAACAAGAGATGGCATTGAAGCATTTAAAATAAGAGTATGGTTCGAAAAGACTAAAGATGAATAAAAATTTCATGATACAAAAAATAAATTGATGAAATGGTGATAATTTACAAAACGTGTTCAGTCAATCTACTTTGAGTCTATATTAATAGACTTCGGTGTGTTCGGTAAAAGATTTTCTAGAAAATGTTTCTTAATTTCTTCATGTTCGATAGGTCAAAATTTTAAAAAATATTTTTTCTAGGAAAATAAGTTTTTTGAAAAATGACTTTGTAATAGAAATAGGAAAAACAAATTTCATAAGTAGCATCTCACATTGATTGGGTGCCCTTTCTACCTTTCGACACCCTCATCTTCACTCACCTTGTAGCCCCGTCCCACCACCCCACACACCTACCCATCTCTCCCCACCTCCCAGGCTCCCATTATATTTATGTAAATTATATATAAATGCATTTAGAAAAATATTTTTTGTTTATGTATCGAATACAAAAAAATTAAATAAAAAATTACTTATTTTCCTAAAAAATATTTTTTTAGTTTTCTTCATTACCGAACACACCCTTAATATAAATATATATTTTCTCTTCTCACTTGCTTAACCTTTCACAAATTAGAATATATATTAAGAATAAATGTGAAAAATTAATAAGTATATCTGCTAGACGCTAGATAATTGAGACAAATTTAGTTTGTCAAACAATTACTAATATTCGAGACGAGAGGCAATAAGACAAGTGTATGTGGACCACTAAAAGATTAGGACTTATCGAACAATACAGTAAAAGGTATAGAGTAAGAAATTTCAATTTTTTAAGTGTAATTATTTTGTTGATTTGAGATTGCTAACTTGGACCATAACTTTTTTCATATAATATAGCTAGGGATGTAAAAGTAATTATAAGACCTTTTTATAACGTCCTCTCGTTATAATGACATTTCACTATATCGGTATGATTTTCTCCAAAATTATTTTTTATGTTATATTTTACTTCTCTATAACAACATTCTATCTATAACAACAATGACAGTCGATATAGCAATACGATCTTTGTAAAATTACTCCTCTATAACAACTATACTCAAATATTGTGTGTGAATATTTTACAAAAAATATATTATGTATAAAATAAAATATTAAAATATTTATGGTAGTCATCATGATTAATGTCATGCATATAGCAAATTTCAAGTAAAAATATCTAACATGAAAAAAATTGTATTTATATGGTGTCCATCAGTTATGGTCATAATTTCACAAAGAAAAAGACTAGTTAGTTCATACTTTTTCTAATTTTGCATATTTTTGTATATAACAGTCAAATGAGATCTAAACGTCAAATACTATTATACATATATAACAATACCTAGTTATAATAGTTATGAAACCTTCAGATAAATGCTGCCACTATAGAGAGGTGTGACTGTACTTAAATCCTGATGATGAGATATAAAAAAGTTATAGGAATCACCTAAACAAATAGAAAACTTGTGGGGTTAGATTGCTATTCGAAGACTTGTAGGGTGAAGATAACAGATAACTTCATAAGAGAACCACTAACCAAACAAACCTAACCAATTAGTTACTTTGCCTAACTATTTCCTCAAATAGTTCATATATAGGTAGGAAGTTAGCTAAAATGTGCAAAGACAGGAAAGTGCATTCATTTTTTTTTTCCATACAGGTATTTGATTTTTTGACTTCTCGTGAACACCATTAATGACAAGTATTTCATTTATTTTTAATTAGTAATTTTAGATATGAACCTTGAGAATGATCCTTAATAAGAAGCGCTTTATTCAAACCCTGACTTTCGACCTCAAAAAGCATACCAAAAATTAGGTAGTAAATAAATAAATAAAAGTTAATGAAGTATAATTTAAACATTCAAATCCCTGAACATTATTTCCAAAATATGTTATTCTCCTATAATATACTCCAACTCATGACAAGAAAAAGAACGAAAAATAAAACATAAATTGAAGATTCACTAACCGGAAGACTTGCACATCCTGAAGTTAAGCTTCATTGTGATATTTACAACAACAACAGGTATGTTGTATTCTCACGAAGTGGAGTCTGGGGAGGGTAGAGTGTACGCAATCCGTACCACTACCTTAAAAGTGAGGTAGAGAGGTTATTTCTGATAGACCCGGCTTCATTGTGATATTTAGATGATCATTAAAAAAAAATACTCTATTTGCATAGCGCATGTTAAATGATGATCATAATTCATAAACAAAACTCTATTTTGCTATGTATTTTTCCAAAAAAAGAAATTGGGTAACAATTTTTAACGTGGGGTGTTAGTTTCTTTATATGCTACATGAAATTCATGCGCTATAGGTAAATCATAAAGTATACATTATTTTGGTTCTTTTCTCAGACTCGAGAATTACAAAGTGCGCCAAAAAAATATAAATAATACTACTATTATATTATATTATATTATTTAATTTGGCACAATTGAATTTGTATATTAGCCAAAATTATTAGCCAACATAATTTTATTTTGACGCACGTAGAGAAAAGAGGGAGCATAGTAACCATTCAATCAATCTACTCACTCCACACTTTAGAAAATTCAATTTTGACATGTCTTCTAAAATAACAGACAAAAGTTGATTCAAGTAGATCCAATTTTCTTCACTTTTATTATAACCAACAAAAGTTGATTCAAGTAGATCCTCTTTCTTCACTTTTAATTATAACCAACTATTCTCTCCTATACTTTTTCTTCACTGAAATCCTAATAAAAAAAGTAACCAAAGAATGGGATCCAAAGTCAGTGAGGGTGCACTTGTTCATGTCTTTCTTGTGTCATTTCCAGGCCAAGGACATGTCAATCCTCTACTTAGACTCGGCAAACGCCTCGCTTCAAAGGGCCTTCTTGTAACTTTTTCAGCACCTGAAAGTTGTGGTGCGGAAATGAAAAAAGTGAACCCAAAAATCAGCAATGAACCTACTCCTTATGGTAGTGGCATGATGAGATTTGATTTCTTCGATGATGAATGGGATCACTCGAAGCCCCATGGTAACGATTTGGAGTTGTATATGCAACATCTTGAGCTAATAGGCAAGAAAATTCTACCTGAAATAATCAAGAAGTACGCGGAACAGGGCAGCCCTGTTTCGTGTTTGATTAATAACCCTTTTATCCCTTGGGTTTGTGATGTTGCTGAGAGTCTTGGGATCCCAAGTGCCATGCTTTGGGTACAATCTGCTGCTAGCTTTTCAGCTTATTATCATTATAGTCATAGTTTAGTTCCATTTCCTAGTGAATCACAACCTGAAATTGATGTTCAATTACCTTATATGCCTCTGTTGAAGTACGATGAAGTTCCTAGTTTCTTGCATCCTTCTAGTCCATATCCTTTCTTGAAAACTGCCATTTTGGGCCAATTCAAGAATATATCAAAACTTACCTCTATACTTATGGAAACTTTCCAAGAACTTGAACATGATGTTGTCAATTACCTCTCCAAAAATTTTCCCATCAAAACTGTTGGTCCTCTGTTCAAATACCCTAAAGAAGTAGCTCATACATCTAATGATATCCAAGGTGATTTTATGAAGGTAGAAAATTGCATAGATTGGCTTGATACAAAATCACCATCCTCTGTAGTGTACATTTCATTTGGTAGTGTGGTCATATTAAAAAATGAACAAGTGGAGGAAATAGCATATGGGTTGTTGAATTCAGGGGTGAATTTCTTATGGGTCATAAGGCCTCCTACAAAAGTCCAAAATTTTGATCCACTATTGTTACCTAATGAATTTCTAGAAAAAGCAGGAGATAAGGGGAAAATAGTGCAATGGTGTCCACAAGAACAAGTTTTGTCCCACCCCTCAGTGGCCTGTTTCGTGACACACTGTGGATGGAATTCGACTATGGAAGCACTCTCCAGTGGCATGCCGGTTTTGGCTTTTCCTCAGTGGGGTGATCAAGTCACCGATGCTAAGTACTTAGTCGATGTTTTTAAAATTGGACTTCGACTATGTAGAGGTGAGGCCGAAAATAGGATTATTCCGAGGGAAGAAGTGGAGAAGTGTGTAAAGGAGGCCACGAATGGGCCAAAGGGCGCGGAGATAAAAGAGAACGCGTTGAAATGGAAGAAGGCGGCGGAGGAAGCAGTGGCTGAGGGTGGCTCCTCCGAAAGGAACTTGCAAGCTTTTGTGGATTATGTTACAAGTGTGTGAAAGCAACGTAAAACTTACCTTAAAGAATCCATAAATAAGGTGTATATGTAAAATTAATTTGTGTTTATGATAACTGCATATTCTTGTCTATTATTCCACAAATAATTAGAGACCAAAGAATTTGTCACAACATATTCATGTCTCATATTCCATGAGGGCTCGTTTGGTAGAGTCTATAAGAATAAGGCAGAATATGATGTATTAGTAATGTTTGCATTAGTAATGCTGGTATTACTTATATTGCATTAGTTATGTTGAGATTTTTCTTATGCAGTGTTTGGATTGGTGTATTAAAAATAACATGCATTGCATAGTTTCAAATTATTATTTTTAATAAAAATGCCCTCCACAAATACGGTGGAAAGGACGTGGAAAAAATTTGAGGGGCAATTGTGTCTTTAATTGTGCTAATGTATGCATTAGAACCCATTGTATTGCTAATACCATAATTTTTCATGTATTAGTTATGCATACCTTAATACCAAATAGAGTGTCGTTAGTTATACATAAGTTGAAAAAGTGCACCAAATAAGATACTAATAATACATAAAGCTAATATACATGCATTATTTTTTTCTAACACACTCTATCAGACGACCCCTAAGTTATTTATGAACTTTCGCCTTGTTGATTGAGGGATCGATTCCCCATCTTTTAAACATCTCTTCCATTTTCTCTTCTCCTACCCTCAATTTTTTTTCTTCTCAAAAATCCGGATATATTTGACCCTATAGTATAACTAGGGATAAATTTGATCATTAAACAAAAATAGAGTATTTTTTATCCTTTTCGCTTAAATTTATCCACCAATCATCACCATTTCAATCAAAAATACAAAACATTTGGTGGTTCATCCCCATAGGGTTGGCAGCTCAGTTGGCCAGTCGTCAGAACTTTCTATCTTCAGTCAGTCATTTAATATACTAAAGCAATATAGGTACCTCAATTATAGTCGTATAAGCATTTGGCCATTCCATCTAGAATAACACTAACCAATTTCAATTAGTACACCTTGCTGTAGTTTTCACTATAACATGATAGCAATTAGCACCATAAAGTCCAACAAGTAATTTCACCACATTTTCCTTCTCGAAAAGGACCCTTTTCAGAAGCAGACAAGAAGAAAATACCAATTAATAAGACTTTTAACTTCTGGTGGTTTAAAACTTCTTACACTATTACATCACTTAAAATTAATTTTAAGTAGTAATTAAACTACATTTAATAACATAAAAACTTAATGCAAAGTAACTTTCTACTACGAGTTGATGAATTGCACTGGTTGTGTAAAAAATTCATTGCAACAACATCAGTAGATATAAGTTAAATTCAATTAATAACCCCACATATTCAGAAGCTCTAGTTCTATCATCTATGCATCAACAACATAAGAGATTAATATATTTGAAAAATAAAGAAAAAAATAAAATCATAACATAATCTTATGAAAATCTAAAGTATCATAATAGTGAGGCGAATTCATGATTTATATTTGACATGTTCAACTTGTAAATTTTTCAAGATTGTACTTATTGTAATGTTATATAGATTATAGATTGAAATATAATATTTCTTGATATTTTAGTAGATTTTTTACATTTATATATATACTCTGTATCAAAAAATTATGAATTTAGATGATCAACACGTAGCCGAAAGGTTACATCCTCCACCATGTTAACAATATCACACTAATTGTTTTTCACATCGAAATATTTTTCGTAAATAAAAAATAAAAAATATTTTCCTCTAATTTTCATCATTATATTAAACTTTATTTAATATTTAATTTTAGATGAAATTACTTATTTTCTTATTATACACTAAATATATATATGTAGATAATATATCTTTGCACAGAACTATATTCATTACTATTCATTTAATATATGCAGTAAGCTATAATATAATTCTCTTCAAACGATTTTCTTAATTTAAGGAAAAAATGACAAGGCAAATTAAAAAGCAATTTGAAAAGGAATAAAATAAGGAAAGTAATAAGGAATGATACTAAATTAATAGCACAAATCTCGGGCATAAATAAAGGTGACGATGGGTACAAGTTAAAAAAGAATAAAAAGACAAATTGAAAAGGAATAAAATAAGGAATAATCTTCTATATATACTTAAAAGCAGGAAAGTCTTATTGATGTCATGTATTATTATTAAGATAAATTAGTTAAAATTAGGTATTAATTAGTTAATTAGTTATTGTGTTCATTTTAAATTTTAAAATAATTAAATATTTATATTTTTTAAGACATGCATATTTTTTTTATTTCATATTTTTATCATAGTTTATTCATTTTATACTCTTGCTTAAAATTTTGCTCCTAAATCATAATCACACAATAATTATATTGTTAATTTATAAAAAAATCTTGATATTTACAAAATATTACATTTGAATAGTACATAGAAAATGCTTAAAATATTGAACCATTTGATTTAAACTCCAATACACATAGAAAATAATAAACATTAGTTATACAAGTTGAATCAATCGCTTAAAAATATTTCTTTATAATAATAATAATAATAATTTACATTGCTACTTTATACAGTTTATTTTTAAAAAAAAACTTTAAATACACTTTACTTTATACACTTTTTATTTATTGGATACACTTAAAAGTCCCCACCAAAATAGTATTAAAAACTTCTACTCATCAACAGTAAAAAAAATCATTATTACAAGTACTTTATTTTTGTTTAATGTCTTAAATTGTTAAATTCTACAGAATAGTTAAAATTTTATAAGGATTTAATTTTTTCCTTTTAATTATATACAATGAATTTACTTCTAACCGTTTTTAGATAAATAATATGTAATAAACATTGTAATATAATATTTTATTCTTAAATAGTATTTTTTTATAAAAAAAAAACTTACGTAACTTAAGCCACCAGCACTACTTGCCCTATCCTCCCACGTCCTTACCAACACTCACTGCACAGTAAAATCAATCTTCACTGCACAGTAAAATTAATCTATATATTCTATATATACTTAAAAGCAAGAAAGTCTTGCCTAAAAACTTGCCAAGTGGCAGCCTAAAATGATGCCATGTATTATTGTTAAGACAAATTAGTTAAAATTAGGTATTAATTAGTTAATTAGTTATTGTGTTCAATTTAAATTTTAAAATAATTAAATATTTATATTTTTTAAGACATGCATATTTTTTTTATTTCATATTTTTATCATAGTTTATCCATTTTATACTCTTGCTTAAAATTTTGCTCCTAAATCATAATCACACAATAATTATATTGTTGATTTATAAAAAAATCCTGATATTTTCAAAATATTACATTTGAATAGTACATAGAAAATACTTAAAATATTGAACCATTTGATTTAAACTCCAATACACATAGAAAATAATAAACATTAGTTATACAAGTTGAATCAATCGCTTAAAAATATTTCTTTATAATAATAATAATAATGATAATAATTTACATTGCTACTTTATACACTTTATACACTTTATTTTTTTTTAAAACTTTTAAATACGCTTTACTTTATACACTTTTTATTTATTAGATACACTTAAAAGTTTTCACCAAAATAGTAACTTTAAAAATTTCTACACACTTTTTATCAACAGAAAAAAAAAATCGTTGTTACAAGTACTTTATTTTTGTTTAATGTCTTAAATTGTTAAATTCTACAGAATAGTTAAAATTTTATAAGAATTTAATTTTTTCCTTTTAATTATATACAATGAATTTACTTCTAACCGTTTTTAGATAAATAATATGTAATAAACATTGTAATATAATATTTTATTCTGAAATTTTTTAAAAAGAAAACTCACGTAACTTAAGCCACCAGCACTACTTGCCCTATCTCCCCACGTCCTCACCAACACTCACTGCACAGTAAAACCAATCTTCACTGTAAATAGTAAAACTAATCTATATATACTTAAAAGCAAGAAAGTTTTGCCTAAAAACTTGTCAAGTGGCAGCTTAAAATGATGCCATGTATTATTGTTAAGACAAATTAGTTAAAATTAGGTATTAATTAGTTAATTAGTTGTTGTGTTTAATTTAAATTTTAAAATAATTAAATATTTATATTTTTTAAGACATGCACATTTTTTTTATTTCATATTTTTATCATAGTTTATTCATTTTATACTCTTGCTTAAAATTTTGCTCCTAAATCATAATCACACAATAATTATATTGTTAGTTTATAAAAAAATCTTAATATTTTCAAAATATTATATTTGAATAGTACATAAAAAATGCTTAAAATATTGAATCATTTGATTTAAACTCCAATACACATAGAAAATAATAAACATTAGGTATACAAGTTGAATCAATCGCTTAAAAATATTTCTTTATAATAATAATGATAATAATAATAATTTACATTGCTACTTTATACACTTTATTTTTAGAAAAAAAACTTTAAATACGCTTTACTTTATACACTTTTTATTTATTGGATACACTTAAAAGTTCCCACCAAAATAGTAACTTGAAAAATTTTTACTCATCAACAGTAAAAAAAAAATCGTCATTACAAGTACTTTATTTTTGTTTAATGTCTTAAATTGTTAAATTCTACAGAATAGTTAAAATTTTATAAGGATTTAATTTTTTCCTTTTAATTATATACAATGAATTTACTTCTAACCGTTTTTAGATAAATAATACGTAATAAATATTGTAATATAATATTTTATTCTGAAATAGTCTTTTTTAAAAAGAAAACTCACGTAACTTAAGCTACCAACACTACTTGCTCTATCTCCCCACGTCCTCACCAACACTCACTGCACAGTAAAATCAATCTTCAATGCACAGTAAAACTAATCTATATATACTTAAAAGCAAGAAAGTATTGCCTAAAAACTTGCCAAGTGACAATTTAAAATGATGCCATGTATTATTGTTAAGACAAATTAGTTAAAATTAGGTATTAATTAGTTAATTAGTTATTGTGTTCAATTTAAATTTTAAAATATTTAAATATTTATATTTTTTAAGACGTGCACATTTTTTTTATTTCATATTTTTATCATAGTTTATCCATTTTATACTCTTGCTTAAAATTTTGCTCCTAAATCATAATCACACAATAATTATATTGTTGGTTTATACAAAAATCTTGATATTTTCAAAATATTACATTTGAATAGTACATAGAAAATGCTTAAAATATTGAACCATTTGATTTAAACTCCAATACACTTAAAAAATAATAAACATTAGTTATACAAGTTGAATCAATTGCTTAAAAATATTTTTTTATAATAATAATAATAATAATAATTTACATTGCTATTTTATACACTTTATTTTTAAAAAAAAACTTTAAATACGCTTTACTTTATACACTTTTTATTTATTGGATACACTTAAAAGTTCCCACCAAAATAGTAACTTTAAAAACTTCTACTCATCAACAGTAAAAAAAATCGTTATTACAAGTACTTTATTTTTGTTTAATGTCTTAAATTGTTAAATTCTACAGAATAGTTAAAATTTTATAAGGATTTAATTTTTTCTTTTTAATTATATACAATGAATTTACTTCTAACCGTTTTTAGATAAATAATATGTAATAAATATTGTAATATAATATTTTATTCTGAAATGGTTTTTTAAAAAAAGAAAATTCACGTAACTTAAGCCACCAATACTACTTGCCCTATCCCCCCACGTCTTCACCAATACTCACTGCACAGTGAAATCAATCTTCACTGCACAGTAAAACTAATTGCATAACTCCTCTTTCCCCAACTATCTCACAAACACACACATGTGCCAGTTTAAACTTTTAATTTATTTTTAAAAAAAAAGTCGCCAAAACACGTTTGGTAAAAATGTGTGGCTCCTTCTTTATAGCAAAATTTATATTTTTTCAAAAAACTATAAGAAATATAAAACACGTGTTACTATCCTTTTTTTTATCAACTAAAACACAAGTTTTAGTTGATATGTTTATACTTTATTAAATTTGACTTTTATATAACTAATATTAAATATTAAACAGTTTACTTTTATATATATACATATAATATTAAAAATAAAGGATTAGAAAACTGTCACTTTTTAAAAAATTAGTAATTTTAAAAAATTGCCAGAAAGAACAGTTAAAAAAAAGCACTCCAAAGTAAAATTAACTACACGCATTACCCCTATTTCCCCAACTTTCTCACAAGCACACACATGCACACATTTTTTTTACTCATCTGGCTCCTTCTTTATAGCAAAATTAATTTTTCAAAAAACTATAACAAATAGAAAACGCGCTTTAGGATCCTTTTTAGTAGCAACTAAAACACAAGTTTTAATTGAACTGTTTATTGTTTTTACTTAATTAAATTGTAGTTATCAAACTAATATTAAACAGATTTATAACATTGGGAAAAAAATTAAAAACAAAGTATTCGAAAACTTTCACTACTCTAAAAATGCATAATTAAAAAAAAAATTGCTACAGATAACATCAAAAAAAAATGTCCATAGTAAATCAGTTTTTCAAACTCCTTCTTTAAAGCAACTATGTTAAGCCAGTTTTTTAACTCCTTTTTTTACTGTAACTATGTAACCTCTATCCCAACGTTATTAACTCTTTTCTATAAATAGTTGTTCACGCAGATTAGCTTTTCTCATAATCAGTTTCATATAATTTTGTAGCAAACACAAACTAATATTGAAAAAGTTAATTATATAAGTTAAATTTTCAGTACTAAAATGGACTGGAATTTGAAGGTCAGAGTTGTTCGAATATGGCATATTACTCTAAAGGAAAAATCAAGTGTCCTTAAAGCAATTGAATTACTTCTCCAGGATGAAAAGGTACGATATAATCTATCTTTATATGGCATATTACTCTAAAGGAAAAATCAAGTGTCCTTAAAGCAATTGAATTACTTCTCCGAGATGAAAAGGTCACAAATTTTTGTTACAATTACTTGATATTTCTCCAGGATGAAGTTTTGAGGTACGAAAGCAAATTATGCGATTTTCAGTAATCGCGATCGGAGAAGACAACCAATTCAAGGAGAAAAAATGCTAGATTCGAGCAGAAATGAGGAGTAAACCTCGCTCTGATACCATATTGAGAAGCAATAGTCTGAGATTGTAGCTCAGACCTCAAACTCCATTAATGGAGCTGAAGCTTTGATAGTTGCTTAAGAGAGAAGATAATCAGAAGATAATTTGGGGAAAAGAAAGTATCTTATTCCAAGCATGTGATCTGTTTATATACAGGACTCAAAATATCTACTCTACTTAACCGACCTAACTAACTCCTAAACTAACCATTGATTTGACAGCTAAAGTTAGTTACAATAATTAACTGCACTAACCAATCAGTAATCTGACTAACACTAATCTAACTACCACTAATATTCTCAATACCCCCTCTCAAATTGGAAGTGATGAAATCACAGCCAACTTGCCAATAAGATGTGAGTGTTTAATTCCTATGAGGGGTTTCGTTAGTATATCAGCCAGTTGGTTCTGAGTGGAGATGTGATGTAGAGTGATCATACCATCTTGTAATTTGCTGCGAACAAAGTGACAATCACTTCGATGTGCTTAGTGCATTCATGGAAAACAGGGTTGTGTGCTATGTGAACAGCAGCTTGGCTATCACAGAACACAGGAGTTGGTACTGGACAAGGGATGGTGAGTTTTTGCAACAATCTCCTGAGCCAAACTATCTCTCCGACTACCTTCCTAACAGATCTATATTCAGCTTCTGCGGATGAAAGTGAGACAGTTTCTTGCTTCTTGGATTTCCAGCTGATGGGACTATCACCAAGGAGAACAAGGTACCCACTAACTGATTTCCTTGAATCTGGGCAGGAGGCCCAATCAGAGTCACAATATGCTCTGAGTGAATATTCAGGGGCATTGGACAAGAACAAGCCTAAAGTTGGATCACTTTTAAGTACCTCAACACATGTATAGCAGCTTTCAAATGTGGCTCCCTTGGAGCTTGCATGAACTGACTTAAATATTGCACACTGTAGTCTATGTCTAGTCTTGTGTTAGTGAGGAAGTTTAGTTTTCCAACTAACTTTCTATAATGAGTGGGATCAGGTAGCAATACCCCCTCTAAAGCCTTTAACTTGACTGAACTATCAAGAGGGGAGGAAACAGGTGGACAGTTGAGGCAATCAAACTCAGCCCTTCTTTCTCAAAGTCAACTTTCTCCCTTCTTGCTTTAGTGAAATAGGGGGCGCTAAAGACGAATGAGTCACTTTCTGATCCTTACTCCCCGAAGGAACTCTTAGCCTCATAGCTACATGAGCTACATTAGGTTCCGTAGGGTTAGCAATACAAGAATCTCAATTTGAAAATACCTGAGGTAGGATTACTATGAGAAGATCCACAGTGAACTGTCTTTGAGAGATGAGGAGGCTAGTGTCCTGATAGAGCACCTCTAATCCCAAGAAGTAATGAAGAATGCCCAGATACTTGATCTTGAACTGATGGTGAAGGAAAACCTTGAGGTCCTGTATTTCTTTATAGTCATTTCCTGTGAGAATGATATCATCTACATATACTGCTACAAAAACAGATGAACTGGAACTGATCTTGTAGAATAATGAGTGATCACTAGTTGAGTGAATAAATCCTTTACTGCACAAGGCTTCAGTCAATTTGTCATACCATTGTCTGTTGGCTTGCTTTAAGCCATAGAGGAACTTAGTCAGCTTGCACACAAGTCCAGGGGTTTCCACCAGTAAACCTTTAGGGACTTCCATGAACACTTCTTCATGAAGATCACCATGTAGATAGGCATTGTTGACATCCAACTGATATAAGTTCCATCCTTTATTAACTTCTATGCTCAGTAAGGTTCTCACAGTAGTCATCTTAACTACAGGAGAAAATGTTTTTGTATAATCAATACCTGCTTGTTGAGTATACCCCTTTACTACAAGTCTGGCTTTGAATCTCTCAATGCTGCCATCTGCCTTGTGTTTAATTTTGTACAGCCACTTACATCTAATGGCCTTCTTACCTGCAGGTAGAGAAACTAAAGTCCAAGTATGGTTAGCATGCAGTGCTTTAAACTCTTGTGTCATTGCTACCTGTCAGGCAGGATTCATGGCAGCTTCCTCATAACAAGAAGGTTCACTGTCATGAGAGACATTTCTCAAAATCTGCTGACTATCACAACTGAGGCACTCAAAAGGGATGTGGTGTCTATGGGTAAATAATGCATTCAAAGTGCTGGTTTGATTGTTCTGGTCCTTTAGTTTTGGTAGGGTACATACATATTCTTGGAGATAGGATGGTTGAGTGTGAGTCCTGGTGGATCTTCTAGTTTCTGGTGGTATAGGTGAAGTCTGAGGGTGGACTAAAGGGTTAGGAACATGGGAAGAAGAACCAGTTGGGATTGAGGTACCTGTAGGTGTTGGTAATGGATGAACAGTTGAGGTTGAGGTACCTAGAGGTGTTGGTAATACATGGTTTGGTTGAGTGTCACTCTGTCCTGCTGATACATCAGTGTGGTTTCCAGATAATAGTGAATGCATATTCATAGTTGAAACATGATTATTAACTAAAGTATTGTCCAAAGAAGGTGCAGTTTGTGAGGACATATGAAAGGTATCAGTGAAATTCAAGACAGGAGGTAAAACAGGTGTGGAAGTGGAAAAAACAACAAAAGGAAACACATTTTCATAGAACTTGACATCTCTAGATACAAGAATCTTTTTAGTGGCTAGATTGAGAACCTTGTAGCCCTTTGTGTGAAAAGGATAACCTACAAATACATGAGGTGATGTCCTAGGTTCAAACTTATATCTGTGGGGTTTTGGAACTGTGGGATAACACAAGCAGCCAAAGGTTTTCAAGTGAGAATAGATGGGTTTCTTTTGATAAAGGACTTCATAGGGGCACTTATTTTGGAGTATAGTAGAGGGTAACCTATTTATCAAGTAGGTTGCTATAAGGATGCATTCTCCCCAATACTTCAGAGGCAACTTGGATTGAAACAAAAGTGATCTAGCCATTTTAAGAAGGTGTTTATGTTTTCTCTCTACTACACCATTTTGTTGTGGTGTATATGGACAAGACTTTTGGTGAATGATCCCTTTGGATTGATAGAAAAGTAGAGCTTCATTACTTGTAAATTCCAAACCATTATCAGATCTTATGGCCTTTATTGTGGTGTGAAACTGGTTCTCAATGAATTGAACAAAGAATTTTATAATCCGTAAGGTGTTGCTTTTGCAACTTAGCAAGTGTACCCAAGTTGATCTACTGTGGTCATCAACCATGGTCAGAAAGTACTTGTGGTGTTCATGGGTGGAGACATGATATGGTCCCCACAAGTCTAGGTGAAGTAAGTCAAATATTTTGGTAGAAGATGTGGTGCTGGTTGGGAAGGGCAACCTTGTCTGCTTTGCCATTTGGCAGATTGTGCAGAGAAAGGGTTGTCTAGGTGCAAAACTCACTGGTATAGAGGTTATTTTTCTCATTTTCACAAAAGGCACATGCCCCAATCTATTGTGCCACAAGGAATCAACACATTGATCAGAAAGTAAAGGAACAGTAGGGGATGCAACATGAGAACAACCTAGTTGATGAGAAGTTTCATTACTCAGATTAGAAGACTGTACAATGGAAGGGGTGGGATGGGAATGGGGAATGACTTTATTATTCTCATCATGAAACCTCTCACTATGTGGTGAATGTGCATCACCAGTAGACACAGAGCAGGAAGTGCATACATCAGAATGTTCATGGTTGAATTGACACTTAGAGCACATGTAGTACAAACCATTTCTTTCTATACCAATCTCCAGAGGCCTCTTCATTGAAGGGGCCTGCAACATACAAGCATAAGCAGAGAAATTAACAATGGAATGAAGTTGCATTGTTAAGGAGTGAATAGAGATAAGATTATACTTGAAACTTGGAATAAAAAGCACTTTGTTTAAAATCAGTTTGGGACTAAAAACAACATCACCAATTTCTATCACCTTCACTTTGTAACCATTGGGCAAAGTGACTAAGTAGGGATATGGCAGAGTTCTAGTGTTGGTTAAAAGGTTTTTATTATAAGACATGTGATTTGATGCACCAGAATCTAGTATCCAAATATCAGCAAAATTATCCAAACATCTACATGATAGATGACTCATTATCTCCTTATAAGTATAGCATGCTAGAATACCTGCAAAGTTAGCAGTTCCACCAAGAATGTTGTTTGAAACTTCAGCAGCATTTCCAACTTGAAAGTTTTCCAATAGCCTCAACAGTTGATTGTATTGTTCCTTACTCAGAATCCTTCCTTGGTTCTCATATGTACTGTTAGCTTCAGGTTCAAAATCCTTTGATCCTCCATGAACATTTAATGCTGATCCTATATTTTTACCTTTAGTGAACTTGAAATCTGCTGGGAAACCATGGAATTTGTAGCATTTTCCCTTGGTGTGTCCTCCCTTCTTACAGTAGTCACAAAATAATTGAAAAAATCTGCATGTTTGAGACCTAGTGTGGGGTGAGTAATTGGACCTGTATGAACTATTTCCACTCAGATTAGCATTGTGTTGGTTGTAGTAAGCTTTAGAATTCTGAGCATTTGTTTGTTGACTGTAAGTAGTTTTGAAATTGTTTCTTCCAGTGTTGTGTGTGTTTGCATTGAGTGAAGTGGACTCCATGATCAATTGACCAGATGGTTTGACTTCCCTTTGTTTCTCTTCCTGGATGAGGATGGAAAAACTTTGTGCTATAGTTGGCAGGGGGTTCATCATGAGGATACTTCCCCTTACCGTAGTGTAAATCTCATGTAAGCCCATAAGGAATTGGATCAACTTCCTGTCCTGCTCAGCGTTGTGCGCATTTAGCCTTTGCCCCACAAGTGCAGCCACAATTACATTGTGTACTTGCATCTAGCGCATGAAGCTCTTCCCACAACTTCTTCATCCTGGTGTAATATCCCGTAATATCGAGAGTGCCTGAGTGAGATCATTCATTTCCTTCTGTATCTGGTAACGTTTTGCACCATTCATTTGATCGTATCGATCTTCCAGCTCCTGCCAGAGTTCCTTAGCATTATTAACGTATTGCAAGCTATCCGCGATGTCCCTTGAGAGAGAGTTGAGGATCCACGAAGTCACCATATCATCGCATCGCTCCCACATGCCATAGGTTGGATCGGTTGTTGCAGGTTTGACGCATTTTTCGTTGATGAATCCCATTTTGTTTTTCACTGAAATTCCCCTGAGTATTCCTCTCCTCTAAGATCTATAAGCAGTGCCATCAAAAATAGTCGGAACAAGTGTAGATCCGGCATAAAATGCTAGATGCATGTAAAGAGGATTTGTGTAAAGAGGATTGATTCCATCGGACTCAGCTGATGGTCCAGCCATTTCTATTTTGTGAATTGAAGATGAATTTGAACAATTCAACAAGTCAACAGACCGACGAAGAATAGAGATGATGAAGTTTTGAGGTACGAAAGCAAATTATGCGATTTTCAGTAATCGCGATCGGAGAAGACAACCAATTCAAGGAGAAAAAATGCTAGATTCGAGCAGAAATGAGGAGCAAACCTCGCTCTGATACCATATTGAGAAGCAATAGTCTGAGATTGTAGCTCAGACCTTATACTCCATTAATGGAGCTGAAGCTTTGATAGTTGCTTAAGAGAGAAGATAATTTGGGGAAAAGAAAGTATCTTATTCCAAGCATGTGATCTGTTTATATACAGGACTCAAAATATCTACTCTACTTAACCGACCTAACTAACTCCTAAACTAACCACTGATTTGACAGCTAAAGTTAGTTACAATAATTAACTGCACTAACCAATCAGTAATCTGACTAACACTAATCTAACTACCACTAATATTCTCAATAATACCTCCAACAATAAACACTTCATAACCACATATATGGGACTCATGCATGCATCAGGAAAAAGGATCACCACAAGTATCTTAAATCACGGAACACGAAAATACAAATAAAACTCATCAAAGATATTTATGAATTACCCAGCAAGAAATCAGCCCCAAATCGCAGTTAACGAAGTTCAAATAGCTGTAAATAACAAATCAAATATGAGGAAATAAACATCTAACCTTAGATCTGGCCAATCCATATAGACTATTCGTTGGAAAGTAGATCAACAAGCTCTCTGTGAACATGAAGATTCTAAATCCAAAATTGATTAATCCTTTCACCGATGGACACAAGAACTCCAAAATAGCTCACCATTCATATACACAGCAAAGCAAAATCTATGAATCAGAGAAAAAAAATCTGAACTGAGCTAAGATGAGCATGCAACAGCAAAGAAAATTTTATTTTGTACCAATTAGGTTCTATTGATTTTCTTGAGAGATAAACAAATTGAGCAAACAAAGCAAACGATTATTTTTCTTCTAATCTATCGATATACATGAGTTCTGTTCTTTGGTAGAGGAGAATTCCTCATTTCCTTCATCAGTGATAGAGAGAGAAGCAAATGAAGCTTCTAGACACAAAAAGTATAAATATTAATTATCTTCCGACAAACTACAAAGATTTTTTAATTATTAAGTTTCTTATTACGTTTGTTAAAAAAATTGGGCCTGAACCGGGTTTGGACCAAATCAGTTAAATTGTAGCTTAAATTCTTAAATTTTGAATTTTTCATATATATATACTAGATACAATCGCCCGTGCAAGCACGGGCCCAATATATGCTACTTTTTATGTTTCAATTTATGTCAAACAGATGAATTTGAAAAATCAAAATATTTTTGTTTGATTTTAAATATTTTAAATTGTTAATTATTTTAATTTATAGTATTTTTGACATAATTTTTAAATAATATATGTTATTTTCTCTGTCCCAATTTATGTTGCGCTGATGAAATTTGGAGAGTCAACCAAATATTTTATATAGTTTTTAAATATTTTAAGTTGTTAATTATTGTGATTTTACAGTACTTTCTACATAATTTTTACGGTATTTTTATGTTACTTCTTCTGTCTCAATTTATATGGCACCGATAACTTTTGATATAATCAAAAAATTTAAATATTTGAAATTATTAATTATTATGATTTATAGTACTTATTACACATTTTTAAAACATATAAATTATTAAAAAGACTTTTTAATTAATATAATTTGACAAAAGAAGAAGGGCAAAATGGTCAATTTTTCGTCTGACCTGAAAAGTCAAAAAAAAAATTATATGATTTTAAATATTTTAAGTTATTAATTATTGTGATTTATAGTACTCTCTACATAATTTTTAAATAATATATATTATTTTTTTTGTCTCAGTTTATGTGGCGCTGATGCAATTTGGAGAGTCAACCACATCTTTTATATAGTTTTTAGATTTTCTTTGTCTCAATTTATGTGACACTGATAAATTTCAAAACTCAATTAAATTTTCATATATTTTTTAAATATTTTAAGTTATTAGTTTTTATGATTTATAGTAGTTATTATGAGTAATTTTAAAATATATATTAGTTAGTAATAAAGGAGAATGAGAGGGGCAAATTGATCAATTTCTTGGCTGGCCCTAAGCTCATATCATTCCCTCTTCTAATATAGAGTAAAATAAAAGCAGAAGGGCAAAATGAGAATGAGGAGTTCTGACCCTAAGCTCCTCATTACTTTCTGTATCTAAATATATATCATGTAAAATTTGGAGAGTCAACAAATTTTTTTAAGAATTTGTAAATACTTATGTTATTATTACTGTGATTTATAGTACTCTTTTGTAATTTTTATTTATAATAATATTTTTTTATGTAATTTTCCTTTGTTTCAATTTATATGGCACTTATAGAATCTCCTTAGTCAATCAATTTTTTTATATGTATTTAAAATATTTTAACTGTTAATTATTTTAATTTATAGTACTTTCTACGTAATTTTTAAATACATAATAAATATTTTAAGTTGTTAATTATTGTGATTTATAATACTTTTTTATGTAATTAACAAAAAATGAAGTTTTTATTTTTTAAATTTCAATATTTTAAATCAATTTTGTCTTTTTTATTCACACATGCTTTTTAATTGTACAAACGCAAAGCTTATAGTGGAACCCATAACTTGAAAAGAAAGCAAAGATTATAAGCTTAAAGTAAATATATGTAGTAATTTTTTTAAAGTAGAAGGACAAAATCTCCTCAATCCCTATATTAGTAAAAATAAAATAGTAAATATTTGTAGTAATTTTTTAAAAGTAGAAGAGCAAAATGGCAATGAGGAGTTCTGACCTTAGGAGCTATAACAATTTTTTAAAAGTAGAAGGGCAAAATAGAAATGAGGAGTTCTGATCCTAAGCTCCTCAGTCCCTTTTATATATATATTAGTAATATGTATAAAGTTATTAAATAAAGTTCATATATTTTTTAAAAAAAGTTAAATAAAGTTCTGAGGTTTATAATGAAAGTAGTATATGTGCTCATATGTAAATTCTTTCAAAAAAATAATTTATACGCTCTTCCAACTTCGCAGCTACATGATTGAATATTATTTGATTTCATAAATTTTTACGAAATTAAGTCAACGAATAATATTCTTTTTCAGTAATTTCTTCTTTACAAGTGTATATTAATATTAATAGTCAACGTTCACCTGCATCTTCTTATTCAGAATTTGCTCCCTAAATATAAAAAATTATATATTATTTTAATAAAAAAAATACTATATAATCTTTATATAATTTTTTGTGGCTATAAATTATCTCATTAGGAGACAAATTTGCATTAATATTTTAAATATTTACTAAATATAAAATATATATCTTTTTGGGAGATTGACTAAAAAAAATATGTCATATAATTTGAGATAAAGAAAGTACAACATCATAAGCCAAAATTTAATTTAAAAAATAACACGAAGGATGATGATGAACATATTATATGTGCGTGAATCGTTCCAAAATAAATTATACACTACTACAAAATTGAATCTACATGATAGAATATTATTTGCTATCAAATTCCCTTCTAAATCAATGAAACTAACAATATTGGTCTACAAATTATTTATTTATTTTTTAAAGTACTTATATAATAATCATTAAAGTTGAACTATATCTTCTTATTTAATATTCGATCTTAAAATATAAATGACTATTTAGTTTTTGAAAAAAATGAAAATATTAATGTAATAAATACAAAATAACGTACAAACATTTATGTTTTATTAATACACTATAAATAAATAAATAAATAAATTTTAAAAAAATATATTTTATTTTATAATATTTAAAACACATATATTATACACACATATTTGTATTATTTTCCGTCTGTCTTTTAAATTTGAAAAAATTCGCACATCACGTAGGCACGTATAATTGAGTTACATATTATTATTCATATATTGATTCATAAATTATAAGTGATTATATACTATTTTAAATAAATGTCAATAATGAAGCTAAATATAATATATACCATTAATAAGTTATATTCTTTGTCTGCTTATAAATAATCCCAATAGGAATGAAATTTACATTTAAAATAAATACTTACTAAATTTAGAAATGTATCATTGGAAAGAACTTACATTTGCAAAGATTATTTCAATTTTATAGTACATCTATAATAAACATTACCGTTAAGCTGCATATTCTTAAGCAAATATTTGCCCCTAAAATATAAATAAATATATATTATTTGTAAAAAATTACATTATTTAACTAATAGATACTATATATCATAGAAAATGTTAGTTCACATTAAAATTAATGTAATAAAATATTATATATTTTTATAATATAAAATACATATTGTATATACACACATTTATTTTATTTCTCTTTGATCTTTTAATTTTGAAATAATTCGCGCATCGCACGGGTACGTATACTAATACAAAATTAAAAGCACAAATCTTAGGCATAAGTGAACGTAATTCACCAACTCTCTCCTTTGCAGATTTTCACCTACCATTTTTACTTCATTTTTTGTTAATATTTTCTTAACTTATTTGTCTTGATTCTCGCCTAAAATCAGTCAAATCCCCATTTTATTCTAACATATTGCAAAATATTTTCTCTTTCTTTTATATTCTTTTCACCATCACAATACTTCCATATACATCCTATAAATTTATTATAGGTAGTATTATAAAAAGGAGTCCTAAAAAATGAAATAAAGAAGGAGGAGAATATAACTTTTGTTAACTATATTGTATAATATATAATTTCATAACCAAAAAAATGTCAGATAAACCCTTCTTCGCTATCCTATCAAACTCATCTGTGACTTTCTAGCCGGACCTTTTATCATCAATATCTCTTTTCCTATCTTTTTGCAAGTTCTTTAAAGCTTTTAGCTGCTTTGATGTTCTGATACGATATCGCCCGGCGCCATTCCTGATAGACCTATCCTTCGAGTCAACCCAAGAGGAACCAAGCTATACAAGCCATGATGGCACAAAGAGGAGCTTGGGAGGACTTCATTGAGCGTCAAATGAAGCAATTTCATATTTGGATAATTGCTTGGAAGCAAGAGGAAGAAGACACCACGAAGATGGTTGCTGCCAGAGTTGTGCGAAGCCATGTGCGACCCGCACAATGGATGGTGCGAATTGCACCACACTTCGCACATGATGTGCGACCATATAGTCTTCCAAGGCCACTTTTGAGCTTTATTTTAAATAGCCACTTTTGGGCTATGTTTGTAAGAGGCATGCTATAAATAGATGCGTTAGCTATTTTCATTCCTTAGATTATGTTGAATTGAGAATTGAAGAACTCTTTGAGAGTGTAGCTTTTTAGCTTAGTGTAGTTTGGGTTAATTCTCATTAGTGTAGCTTAGGTTAGTGATGGGTGGATTCCCATTGTTGATCTAAAACTCCTTTACCTTGTTTTAACTTGAGTTGCTCATTTGTGAATTCACTCATTTCTATGGAATTCAAGATCTCTTCTCCCTTGGTTTAGTTGTGGATTCAATTAAGCCTTTCTTTCTTCACTTCTCATCTCCTATTTCTCATCTATCTTTAATTTCTGCGTATTTGAAAGATTTTAATCGGTATCCCCGATTGGAATCTTATCATTTGGTATCAGATCTTAGGCTAAATGATTGTTCCCACAATTCTTAATCCTAGGTTCATAAATTTGAAAATCAAAAAGAAATTGAGGAAAAACATTTTTGAAAAAAAATACAAAAAAATATATTTTGATTTTGTGTTTTGTTTGTGTTTCTGACATCAGATTTGTGTTCTCTAGTGTTTGTTGAGTCTAGATCTGAGATTTCATCTTGTTTGGAGTTGATTTGAGGTTTTCACCATTGTTGGGTTGAAGAACTTGAAGAACAAGCAAGAGAGTTTTGAAGATCTGGGTTTGTTTGAATATTCAAGGAATTGAGCTTTGATCTCCTCACCATAAGGAGTTCAAATCTCAAATTTGAAAGAAATCAGAGCTAAATTGAAGCTTCAACCATTTTTGGGTTTGAAGCCTTTGAGGAACTTGAAGAACATGAAAATGAGTCTCTTCAATTTTGGTGATAATTGACTCTAATTTGTACTGCGCTTTGTTCCCTACGTCGAGGAGAGGCTACGTTTCAAATTTGGGGTCAATCCGAGCTAAATTGAAGAAGTTCCGAAAATTTGAAATTCATATTATTCTTGGTGTTCTTCAAGTCTTGGAGAAGAAGAAGTGGAATTAAAGGTGTTTGATCCAAAGAAGAAGTAAAGGAAAAGAGTACTTGTGTTTGTACAAAAGAGAATTTACCAAAAAGGGCAAGTACTAGGAGCAAAAAGTACAAAAAAATCAGAAAAAGCTGAAAAATTGGAAGCTTAGGTGTTCTGCCTAGGTTGTGTGATGTGACGTGCGACCAGCACATTGCTTGGTGCATTTCGCACAAGCTTCGCACCAGGTCCAAGTTGGTTTCTTATTTGGTTGTGCGAAATGAGGTGCGTTGGGCACTTCTCCTAGTGCGTTTCGCACCAGACTCCGCACCAACGAACAGTTGCAAATCTGTTTTGCTCCAACAAATCTCAAGTTCTATCTTCTTTGTTTTCTTCCTTTGATTCTCCTATCGTATAGAAATCCTAAGACTAATTAACAACAAGTATTTGTTCTACTTAGTTGTAATTAGATCTCTTGCGTCCGTTCATTTCGTGCCAATTCTTTCAAGCTTTTCTTGTTTGATTTTATTGGGAATTGTTTGGCTCTTGTCTGTTTACTTTTGAGTCGTCTATTGTTCGATTAACAAGAATTTATTCTTCCACAAAGAATTAGTAACCTTGTGAATTGATTGGGCGAAAGTAGTTCACTATCAACCTTGGGAATGATACCCTAGGAAGGTAAGTTGAGAGAAGAAAAAGGCAAGAGGTGAGCATATTCGAGTGGTGCTAGCCAAGCACAATTAAGTGTAAACACAAGTGTTGCTATAGAACTTTTACTACTAACCTTGTTTGCTCATTTTGCAGGTAGGTACCAAGAAGTTATAAGGCAACATGTCATCTATAGCCTCAGATACTTGTGATGATGACATGGAAAGTTATGCTTGTAGAAACGGAGGCTATGATTCTAATGTTGAGGCCTATGAAGGCTATGATGGAGCCAACGAGGGCTATGACTTTGAACATGATGGTGGAGCCTATGAAGGCTATGATGGAGCCAACAAGGGCTATGAATTTTAACATAATAGTGAAGCCTATAGAGGCTATGATGGTCCATGTGTCCATGAACAAGATAGTGATGAGTCCTACTACTCCGAAGGAGAATATGAAGCAAGTGCTCATAGATTGTATGATGAACGTGAAGGAGTAGAAGAACCTTATTATGAATCTTCTAATTATGGTGAAGGTTCTCACACTACACACTATGAATATGAAGGCAATGTGTGATACAATGCTTCCTTCCGTAAGTCCTATGAATCCTTTGAGGAAACTCTTGATGAAAATGGAAGTTGTGAGGTTGACTATCCTTCCTCGTCTTGTGCAACTTCCTATCCTAAGCGAGGAGGTATAGATGTATGGTAGGTACCAATCCGAAGGCGAGGTGTAGACCATAGAAGAGGTACATGTCCTACTTCCCAAAATACAAGAAGGTGTGATTCTTATCATAATACCAATGTGTCTTACATGCAATATGAGAATGGTGTTAGAGGAAGTAGAATGAATGCAAGGTTCCAAGATAGGCATGACCCGGAGAGGCGAACTCTTGGAACAAAAGTGAATATAAAT
The DNA here is from genome assembly GCA_003996215.1 of Jaltomata sinuosa. Lineage (NCBI taxonomy): Eukaryota > Viridiplantae > Streptophyta > Magnoliopsida > Solanales > Solanaceae > Jaltomata > Jaltomata sinuosa. The sequence goes on from QJPP01007257.1 coordinate 87,395, forward strand.
AGGGTCACAGGATTTGATCTTGTGCTTGATGATCAAAGTTCTGCGAATATTATATCCCGTGAGGTAGTGGAATATCTCAGGCTACCTTTCCGTCGAACTCGAAGCCCTATTCATGATGAGAGGGGAGTTTGGGTTGATCAACAAGTAAAGGTACCTATTTCACTTGGGAGCTACCAAGAGGAGGTTTGGTGTGATATAAGCTTGTTGGATACTTGTAACATATGCTTGGGAGATGTTTGGTTTAGAAAGCATAGGATCCATATGTGAAGGATTGGTACAAGTATATCATGGACTACAATGGGGAACTTCTCTTCCCACCAACACCTCCTAGAAAAGTGAAATCAAATGATCTCCTTCCGGTAAGGGATCGTGAAACCTTCTTAAGCATTAACAAATTAATGGCTTCCGTACAAAATAAAGTTGAACAGCTCCGTTAATGGTTTGCCAATCTTAAGCCCGAGGAGCTACAAAAGATCATGGGGAAATCCACTCCTCATGAAGATGAACCTAAAGAGTTGCTAGTGGAAGCAAAGCAAGCTACTCCTTGTGATGATGGCACTAAGGAGTTGAGCATGGTAGCCAAAACATCCACTCATCGTGCACAAAAGTGGAAACTTGAGTTGAAGGGATCTTCTAACCCTTCTCAAGGAATACTTGGCACTTGTCCCAACTCCCTTGAAATTGAGCGACAAAAGATTGAGAGGAGTAAGGGTGTGATATGTGACAACTCTAGAGAGGAAAAATGAGAGGTTGTGTGGAGTGATGTGAGAGGGTTGTCACAACCTTATACTAACTCTTATAACTTTTCCTCTTTCTCTAGTTGTGTTGATGATTGTGCAGGTATTCTTAGAAGCAAGCCTAATGATAAACCTCCAAATGTAAAACAACTTAAGGTAGTTGAAAGCTTCCCAAAGGAGCAAGTGTGCTCCAATATGGAAAACCAAGGTGAAGGTGATTCTTATAGTAACAAAGCTAATCCTTGCATTCTTTTCTTGAACTTAGAGGATCATTGTGTGGCTAGTAGCCCTTTGAGTGTGAGTGGTGGCTTATCTTTGTGTGAGCTTAATGAACCTTTATCATATGGTGAGCCTAGTGGCTCTTTCTTGTGTGTTGATAATGTTATTTCTAAAAGTGTCCATGATGCTTATGGTTTGAATGAAAATACATTATCATGTGAAAAAGGTGATCAAATGCTAGTTGGCCTTAATTGTGGAAATCATGTGTTTGATTCTTGTGAGCTTAGCATGCTACCAACTAGTGTTACTTGTTGTGATGGTCGACTTGGTTTTGATGATGACCCACTAAATGAGGAATTTTGTGATGTGCTAAATGAACCTCAATTTAGTGATGATCTTGATGTAGTTGATCATGTGGATAGTCATGTAGATTCCTTGCATATAGATGGTGATTCCTTGATTAGTGATTCCATTTATTATTTCTCTCCAACAACTCTTGTGATGGAATATGTTTTTAAGGATAATATCTTATTTGATGATGATGTGACTATTCCAAGTGTGCATAGTGGTAGTTCTTGTAATACTGAAAGTGTAGCTACTCTTGGAGGCTACAAGTTGTTTGGTAATCCACTATGAAATGATAACACCCTTTCTAGTGAAGGAACTTCTTCCTTAAGGTATTGGGGACCTCTTACTTGTGAGGTGAAGCTTGGTCAAGATGACAAGCAAGATGTGGGAACCCTTCCCTGTGATGGAAAGTCTTTCTTGAGGATTCCTAATCCAGTTGATGGACTAAATTTGTGTGGTGAAAAGACTTCCCACAATGAAGAATGCTCTTCAAAGAAAGGGAGCAATGTGAAGGTAAAAGAGCATTCCCTTGAAGTGGACTATGCCAAGGCTTCTAACCTAAATGGTGAGAAGATGCTACATGAAGCTTGGTGTAGGACCAATGAGCTTAAAGGTAAAACTCTCTCTCTTGATAGACTTGATTATGTGATTGACTTATTTATAAAGTCTTGTCAAAGGAGGAGTCTTGAGGAGGAGGATCATTGGAGCAAACCACCTTGGCCACAAATCTGGTTTGGTGCATTACAAATTCCTAAGCCTAAGGATGGTATGTACTCTTGGCTTATGCTTATTCTTGGACTTTCTAAAGCCATGGAAGTAAGATCTTCTTGTCATGAGTATAGTAGTGAAACTTCTAATCTTTCATGTTACTCTAACATAGTGTTATTACTTGACTTGATAGGCTTGAATGTGACAGGTTTGCCCATTTTTTTGGGGGATACCTTTGTATTTGACCCCGGTGATGAAGTGGAATTCATTCCATTATTAAGTGGGCTAGTGCTTTTGGTAGAGTCGTAACTTGGGATGGCCTAATTGATGACATTGCACTTAGCCATGTGAGTTATAACTTGTACCATGACTTAAGGGGAGAGATGTACTTCTAGAAGTGTAGAACCAATGTGAACTTGTGTGTTCATTTGTCTAAATATATTGGTTCTCTTGATTTACCCTTTTGTCGAGGTTACTTGAGTTGCCTAGTATCTCTTGAATTATTTGAGTACTTGCTCTTTCTAATTCATTTTGATACTTGGTTATATCATAAGAGTGAGCAATTTGGAGTGTTGAATACATGCTATGCTTGTTTTAGGTATTATCATGCACCCTATGATGATTACCTTGTTTGGGTTGGGAGAGGACTTGTACTCATTCTCTTCGATGTTTTGCAAGATTTGGATTCGAGGACGAATCCTTTTCAAGAGGGGGAGGATAATATGATATTGCCTGGCGCCATTCGTGATAGATCTATCCTTCGAGGTCAACCCAAAATGAACCAAGCTATATAAACCATGATGGCACAAAGAGGAGCTTGGAAGGACCTCATTGAGAATCAAATGAAGCAATTCCACATTTGGATGATTGCTTAGAAGCAAGAGGAAGAAGACACCACGAAGATGGTTGCTGCCAGAGCTGTGCGAAGCCATGTGTGACCCGCACAATGGATGGTGCGAATCGCACCACACTTCGCACATGATGTGCGACCATGTAGTCTTCCAAGGTCACTTTTGGGCCTTATTTTAAATAAGCACTTTTGGGCTATGTTTGTAAGAGGCATGCTATAAATAGATGTGTTAGCTATTTTTATTCCTTAGATTATGTTGAATTGAGAATTGAAGAACTCTTTGAGAGTGTAGATTTTTAGCTTAGTGTAGTTTGGGTTAATTCTCATTAGTGTAGCTTAGGTTAGTGATGGGTGGATTCCCATTGTTGATCTAAAACTCCTTTACCTTGATTTTAACTTGAGTTGCTCATTTGTGAATTCATTTGGGTTACTCATTTCTATGGAATTCAAGATCTCTTCTCCCTTGGTTTAGTTGTGGATTCAATTAAGCCTTTCTTTCTTCACTTCTCATCTCCTATTTCTCATCTATCTTTAATTTCTGCGTATTTTAAAGATTTCAATTGGTAACCCCGATTGGGATTTTATCATGTTCGTTACTTGAGAGGATTTTTTGAAAGCACTCTTTATACCAACCCAATTCATGAGACTGAAATGAATTTGTTGTTGTTTTTGCAAATCCTTTGAAGAGGACTTTCTATGCTTTGCAAAACTATTCATCATGTTATGAAAATTCATCAATTTGAGGTAAAAGACTTCTACATGAACATAAATAAATCTTCAATGATCATGCAAATGCATAAGCCCCATTAGCCTTTCTTTTTTGAATGACTGGTGGACAGGATCCGACATCATGATTTATGTGGAGCCTAAGAAAGAGAGTGCCTAAATGGAGCTGAACGTTTTATATATTGTATTACGATAACCTCACATAGATTTTAAAAAATCCAAAAGACATTTTCTATGAAAATCAAAGAAATAATTTCTAGTCATAAAAAGGTCCTTTCTTTTAACTTTCTGTTTTGCCATTCATTCCCTGTGTACTCTTCTTCCCCTGTTTTTCCCATATAATTTGTTAAATTAATTTATGATAATAGGCTAATAGCTACTTTCAGGAAATATGTGTAATAACCCTGCAAAGTTAATGATGGGTGGGATTCGAGAAAATGATAAAAATGGTTCCTTATGTTTGAGTGTAGGTTTAAAATAGTCCATGAAGTATGTATTTATTAATTTTGGTCCTGTAAGTTTATCACAAGTTAACAAGAATGGTCCCTTAAATATGCATTTAACAATTTTGGTCCTTCAAGTTTGCCAAAAATTAACACTTTTAGTCTCTGGCAAAATATTCATCAAACTCTATTTATTAAATTTGACGAAAACTATGAAAAAAGATTAGCAAGAAGTCACATTTAGAGATACACCCTACTAGAAAAGGACAAATATTAAGAGATAAAATCGATAGACGTCTGTCAGTTATAGGGCAAAATCGAGAAAAAAATTGACAAGGTAAATATACTAATCTCAATTTTTATTAAAAAGTCGATATACAATAAATATTTTCATTATTTTTATTTATACTATTCAACTACAGTTTATCGCTTTAAAAAACAACACCCGTCCATCACAGTTTCATAAAATAAATTGATGGACCCCTCTATTTTATTTTTAAAAATAAAATTAATCATAGTTATTGTGCTAAATTAACCAACGAACGTCCATAGGTTTTTCCTTAAAAAAATTATAGTTTACACGCATTTTTGCGCGGACAAAATCGATAGATTCGTTTATCGATTTTCGTAAAATAAAATTTTAAAAAATCATTAGCTTTCCTATAGTGTTCCTCGATTTTTGTCTGTTAGTTTTTCTGTTGTTTTAGTAGTAAATTTTTAAATAGTTTTTGCGATTTCTAAATTATTTTTAAAGTCTGGTATTGATTTTTTGAGGTGTAATTTCTTCTTATGTTTTAAATATTTTGTTAGTGTCTTCTAGTTTTTTGTGTTGCATACTTTAGGATTTGATGTGACTTTCTTAGTCTTATAATGAAATCTTTTTTTCATAATTCTCGTCAAATTTAATAAATATAGTTCGATGAATATTTTGCCAGAGACTAAAAGTGTTAACTTTTGATAAACTTGAAGGACCAAAATTGTTAAGTGCATATTTAAGGGACCATTCTTATTAACTTGTGGTAAATTTAAAGGACCAAAATTGATAAATGCATAGTTAAGGGACTATTTTGAATATATCCTCAAAGATAAGGGACCATTTTTGTCATTTTCTCAGGGGAATTCTAACGGTAAAATAAGAGTGTTTAAATTATAAGTTAAAAATTCTAAATTATAACTTTTTTTATCATTTTAATTTAATACTAAGTACTTATAATTTGTCATTTTCTCAGGGGGATTCTAACGGTAAAATAAGAGTGTTTAAATTATAAGTTAAAAATTCTAAATTATAACTTTTTTTTATCATTTTAATTTAATACTATAAGCACTTTTTAAATTAAAAATGAAGCCCTTAGCTTCGAGGAACTAACCTGACATTTTTTCTGTTACATTCCAATCAAAGACAAGTTGTTTGGACCCCTTCTATACCATTCAATAAAAAAAAATCGTCCAATAGGTGCTATATATAATGAACAATTTACCCATGCCAAATGTGTCCGAACAAGGAGCAATGCAAGGAAAATATGTCCAAATGTAAACCAATCCCTACATTTTATCTTTTTATTAATTTTTGAAACATGTCATAAAATCGAAGCTACAAATGATATCTAGTTATTTTGTCGAAACAAGTTCTATTATTTTACCTTTCTATTATTTTAAATCTAAAATTTATTATTTTGATGTTTTTACTTTATAGGTATATATATTGTCTTTTAGTTATATTTAATTATTTAAAGTTAAATATATTAAATAGAAAATATGAATCCAAATTAAGAACCCTTTAATTAATAAAAATCCATATTAAGATCGAATATAGCTTGTTTTCTGCAAAATCTTTTTAACATTAACAAAAATCATATGCCTCAATTAAAATTTTACTTTAAATCACAATATTTGTTGAGCTGCCCTGAGAAATCACATAATGTGGGGGCAGATGGAGTTCTTGACAATGGAAAAAAAACATATAAGAAAAATCAGTTCGATTTATCAAGTTGCTTCTTTGTGTTCTCTGCCGCATCAGCAGCGTCGACCTCCATTTTTGCGTTCACCATTTCAGCCTCTGTCACTTCCTCCTCACTTCTTGCTGTCATCTTCTTTCCCTGCCCAAACATTAAGGGGTCATTTAGTAGCGGGTTAGAATTATGTAAGTATTAGTAATACTTATTCATATATTAGTTATTCCACTTTCTATCTTGCATAAAATAATACATAAATTTCCTAATAACTTATATGTATAAGTTATGAGAATTTCTAAATTATAAATCAAAACACTGTATTGATTTTATACATGAATAACTTAATTCCTAATCAGCTACCAAACATTATATTACTTATGCAAAATTTAATATCTGCATAACTCATATTCAAATCAGCTACCAAACGACTCCTCATAGAATACTATTCAGGTACTATCACAACTATAAGCACAAAAAGAGGTTTATGAAACAAATTAAATAAAATAAAATTACCTGACCAACAAAGAATGCCTTAATGTAACGAAACCATTCTTGCAAAGACGCCTTGAAATACAGGCATCCTTTGGTTAAATTATTAGCCTTTGTTGGAGTGTCTTGTCTTTGTTTAGAGTGGACACTGGTGGTTGCCGACTGAATATCCTCCATGCTCCAATTCTAGCTTTCACTATAATACCCCTTCCTTTCTCTTAGTTATAAGTGCACACTCACTATATATGACTCATCTGTCTCAATTTATGTAGTATAATTAAGATTTTAAGATTTAAATTTTAATTATAAATTTAAATATAATTTTTTTAAAATTAATTTATATATTTAAAAATTATATAAAAAAATATTATAAATAATAATAATTGATAATTTAAAATATTTAAAAATTATATAAAAATTATAAAAAATTTAATTGTGTCCACAAATTAAAACGAAAGGAGTATTTGTTTCGTTTACTATTCTAAGGGGTCATCTGGTTGGCTGAGATTAATTATTTCGAGATTAACTATTTTGGAATAAGTTATCCCACCATGTATATAAGATAACTTATCCCATTATTATGATATAAATGACGGAATAAGTTATTTCGGACTTGACAATTAAATAAGACACTAAAATTTTATCCCAAGATTATTTATTTTTATTTGTAGCATGAAACGACCCCTAAGAGTCTATTTTCAATTGCATATTCCTCCTGTCAAAAAATGCAAACAGGTGGCATGCTCTGAATTCGACATATGCTTCTAAGCATTGACACGTTGCACTACTACACCAAAGCCTGCCAAGTGTACATTTTGCCACTGTTTTTTTTGGGGGGCGGGGGTCATCTTCGTCACTGTTGTTGTGTGTTTGCTTTGGAAAGAGCTTTATATAAATAGCCGTTTTAATGGTGTATGTTAAAAAAAAATATGAGATATGTTGAAATTTAAAGAAGTGAACAAACTAAATAAATTCGTATAAATATATCATATTTTGGAAGGAAATTTTTTTTACATTACTATACCTATCTGGTCGACGAGTTTTGAATTGTATTCACACTTAGTGACGGAGCTAGAATTTCTATTAAGGGTTCAAACAAATAAATTGAATCAAATAAAAGTGGTTAGACAAAGTCTAACTCTATCTCACAGAAAATAACTTCTTTTTTTTTTTTAATATTTAGCTAAAAAATTGATTACTTTTGAGTGAATCAAATTATTTTATTATTTTACCTATCAAAATTGATTACTTTCAGCCAATCTTTAAGCTAAAATAGCGAAAACGTCCTTGTTAGCCAGAATCGAACCCACACTCGCTTAGAAAAATCTAAACATCTTTGCCATTGAGCCAAGCCTTGGATTTGTGCTAAGGGAGTTCAAATATTAAATATATATGCATAAAATAAAAATTATTTTTAATCTTATATATATCGTGTATTTTTTTGATGAGAAATTCGAATGAACACCTGGACTCCATGTAGATCCGCCCCTGTTCATAATATAATACTAGATAAATTTTGGTCCGTGCTAACATTATAATTATTTGAGCAATAATTTAATACCACTATCTTTATCGGAGAAGATCAAACCAGATATATACAACATACCGTACTAACAATGTATATTGTTAAGGGTGTCAAATCAGAATGTTCAAGGGAAAAACAGATGGAATCATCAAAGATTTGACCTTTTCGAACTCTGTTTCTAACTCACTAGAGGCACGGGAAACAAAGAGAAGATGTGTACGAACGAGAGTTGTTGAAACTAGCATATTGGAAGATCAATCGGCCAAAATAAGCATGAGCGGCTACGATATTCTAAGTTTCTTCCTCTTGACCGAATCTGTAACCTTCATTAGCAGATTCATTTTCAGTGCTTTCCCTGATCAAACTAGAAGTTACCAAGGAAGCATGCATAGCACTGAATAGGGAGCCACCTTTTACACCAGCTAGGCCTAAGATGTGAAATGGGTGCATAAGGATGTTGTGCTCAGCCTGGAATACAATCATGAAATTGAAACGAGCTCTACGTTTGAAACTTCAACACAGTCATTCCTTAGTAGCTCGTTGCTACAACTTCTATTTAGCTCATTCCGTGCTTACTCACTTCACTCGCTCTCGTTCAGTAGCGGTTCTTCATTCTTTAGATAGCCGCGTGAGAGCTCTGAAATTCCATTCAGTTCAGGTTCTTAGTTCCAGTCGAATCGCGAGCAAATCTCGACACTGCTAGCGAAGCTCTACGACAGAGCATATCCATTATTTCCATTATAGAGCCAATCACACTGCGCTCTCTCTTTACGACCGGTATGTAGAATCGTTAGAGCGAGCAGAGCAACGGAGCAAAGTGGGCTGTTTGAATTTTGACTCTTATCTGTAAGTAAGGAGCTGAAAAAAAGTCCTTAGGAGGGCCCTCATTCTCAATGCAAGCTAGCTCTTACTTGTGTTTAGTGAGGAGGCTACCTAACATACAGGTGACTGCCCTGGTTGTGATTTATTCCTTGGGTAGGCCATCCGTGAGTGATAGAACACAGGGAAAGAAAGTCGTATAAGGACGAGGCGAACTCTGCCATCTCTTTCTGTTCGCTTCCAGAGGTGCTTAAGTGGTCATTATCCGGGTGAAGGGATGGACTGGGGTAGGTAAGGGATTGTGGAACTTTGTTTTTATTTAGCGAGGAACCCTTTCACTCGGCATCGAATGATCAAAGCTAAAAGCTTTAGGCATCTTTTGAGCATGTTCAGCTTCAAAAATTCCTGGAGTCCTACGCTACGGCATTATCACAGAAAGAAAACATGGCTAGTAGATAACTATTTTCTTATTGTAGAAAGCAATCAGTTCTTTTGATCTTGTTCGGGCTTGGAAAAGCTTCCTTTTTCAATTCCAAAAGTGGAGGAGCCTGTGTAGAAGAAGTTGTAGAAGAGCACCACCACGGTTCAGGTCCCGACACATGGGGGATTAATTCAGCTGCAAGGATCGTGAATCAAGGGAAGAATGAGACCATAATTTTGAAGTCGCCCCCGACCGAGACCTAGATGGCAACCTAACCGAGTATGTCATAATTGAGAAAGGGAAGACCCACCCCCCAAAGCCAGAACACAGGCGCCGCCCTCTCCGCCACCAGCACAAGTGAATAAGAAAGGATCACGTCACCAAAGGTGGCGGTATCACCGTCTACAGGTCGAGTCATGAGATCTAAAAAATACTCGACGCCGTGAATCAAGAAATTCGGGTGATATACATACGAAGGCGTTGGTCCATCGGTGCCTTAGGGGAAATCATCTGCGCCAGTGTAAAAAAAGAAATTCAACATTTTTACAGTAGCGAGGAGAAGGAAAGGAGCTGAAACTTGACTGTAAGGAGAGGAGCTGAAACTTGACTGTAAGGAGAGGGCCTTCTTCTTTTTCTTTATTTATTGAATTTTCTCATATTTTGCCTTCTATATCTTATATAGACTTTTAGCGTATAATAATTACTAATACGAGGACTATCGACTTCGCTTTCAACTTATAATAGAAGGGTCTCCTCTTCCTTCATTTCGTAAGCTTGCTAGCTTACCGACTGAACCATCATCATCTGCTTGCTTGGTCACTTTCGTGATAAGGCGCTTAAAAGGATTCTGGATTATATATATTTTGGGAACCAAAAGAGTGGCTGGTTGAAGGGAAAAGGAAGCCAGAAAATCCAGGGAATCGACGTCCCCCAAACCATTAGACTTCCAGAAAAGAGGAGTCCGATCGCCATTAAAACCCTTCTCGGAAACCGAGGAAATATCAAATCCAATTCTGATACTGGGTAGGATTCACCAGCCGCTATACATAGCACATAAGCCAACAGTAGTATGAATGGGACAGGAACTATTCGACCTCTTTCAGGAAAGGGCCTTACACACGGGGACACTGGCTGATCCCGCCGACAGGAGCAAAGGAAGGTCTCTTTCGCCTACGAGCATTTGTACGAAGAAAGGAGTCTCGTACAAAGGGTTGGAAAGAAGGCTTTTACCTTATTTCAGGTGGGTTAGTGCGTATCTGTTCGGGCAGAGGCGGACAATGAAAAAACAGAAAGGAGCGAATGATGCCAACCAACTCGACAAAGACATTCAGATATGAAAAAGATAAAGAAAGACGTGTTAAGCTTGTGTTTTCCCAGCCGACTCGTACACGACCGTCTTTTTTTCGATTGAAGAGTCGGACTCCCTGGAAAAATAGCATCTCGTAAGTTTCCGGAAGAAAGATGCAAAAATAGGTATCGGTAAAGGAAAAAACCTCATTCTGCTGTGGTTGAGAACCAGTCTTTTCTTAGGTCAGGCTTGACTTCGCTTTTCCTCACCTTATCACCTATCATCAAGCCTCCTACCCCAGATTTTTTAGTCAATTTGGACTAGACTCATCTTTAGGCTTCACATCTTCGTGAGAAAGACCCATGCCCCCGCTTATGGCTTTCATACCACCCATACGTTCTCCCCTTCTCTCGCCCTCCCTGACATTGCCTTTGCATCGCAAGGAGGAAGAAGGGTCTATGCCGAAAGATAAAAGGGTGCTGCATGTATAAGTCCAAAAGAGCTATGATGACTCTCGAAATGGAATTGGAAGAGAAAGACGGGCTAGGGCTGGCACATTAACAGGATATTCAATTTGTGATAACGATGGCGGATAAACCTGATAATAATCTTACTTGTCCCCAACGCTAAAGTACCGGGCATTTTCGGGGACTAGCCCACTTCCACTCTTTTCTTTTTTTTTTCTAAAAAACAAGGAGGATTAAGAAGGCCATCATTAAGGAAAACAAGGCAATAGCTTCGGTTAAAGCAAATCCCAAAATAGCATAACCAAATAATTGTTTTGCCAATGAATGATTTCTCGCAACAAAATTAAGGAACTGAAAACATTTCCAATACCGGCAGCAGCTCCCGCTGAAGCAATTGTAGCAGCTCATGCGCCGATTCATTTTCTTCTAATCTTACATAATAATAAAGAAAGTTAGCTCTTTATTTGTTTATCTCGCCCTTCTTTCTTTTCTTCAATTTTAGATGGTAAAAAAGAGAATGGAATTTCCGATCTTGTACCCAAAGTGCGGTACACTTCACACCAACCCAAAATCCCTACCCTCATAAAAAAAAGTGGCCCCCTTTGTTTGATTAGTCAGTTTTCAATAGGGGGAAGTTCTTATGGCAATCTCAGGCATACTACTAATCGATTATTTGGCCTGATTGAAATAACCTAGGAAAGGTTGTCAGCCTACATAACCAACTTCTCATACCAAGAAAGCCAGGTATCAGATCCCTGTAATTCGAGCCCTTTTTTTTCCCCAGTTCCTGTACGTGGAATGCTTTCCAGTGAGTAAAGTAGTCTGGGGGAAAGATAAGCCCTACCCACTATCCTTTCCCCAAAAAAAGGGGCCCGTCCTTGAGAGGACTCAAACTACAACTTATATTTAACTAACCAAAACCACCTCCCCCATTATTGTTAACGCAATATGTACGCGCAAAAAATTCACTATATATTCATAATTATTGGAAGCAATTATAGATATATAGGCGAAAGATAGGGCGTCAGGCGAGCGCAATTGGATTTTTCCGAACAAGCCTCAAGCTTGAATGAGCTCATGCAACAACAAGATCTTATTTGTAACAAGTGGTTTTGTTGGTTGGTTAATTGGTCACATTTTATTCATGAAATGGCTTGGATTTGTATTAGTCTGGATACGGCAAAATCATTCTATTAGATCGAATAAGTACATTCGATCTAATAAGTACCTTGTATTAGAATTGAGAAATTCTATGGCTCGGATCTTTAGTATTCTCTTATTTATTACATGTGTCTACTATTTAGGCAGAATACCCTCACCCATTCTTACTAAGAAACTGAAAGAAGCCTCAAAAACAGAAGAAAGGGTGGAAAGTGAGGAAGAAAGAGATGTAGAAATAGAAACTGCTTCCGAAATGAAGGGGACTAAACAGGAACAAGAGGGATCCACTGAAGAAGATCCTTATCCTTCTCCTTCCCTTTTTTCGGAAGAAGGGTGGGATCCGGACAAAATCGATGAAACGGAAGAAATCCGAGTGAATGGAAAGGACAAAATAAAGGATAAATTCCACTCTCACCTTACAGAGACAGGCTATAACAATATTAATACTAGTAATAGTCCAATTTATGATTATGAGGATTCTTATCTGAATAATAATAACACGGGGAATCCAAAAAATTTTAAATTGCAACTGCGTGATAAAAAAAATGAAAATTTTGATTCAAAAAGTCGAAAAAAGTAAGTAATAAACTAATAAAAAGACGGAAACATAAGCTAAATACAAGAAAAGATAAGAAGAGATGTGTCCGCCCCCTATATATTTGATACCTTCTCCTACAATGAAACTAATAAGCCCAACCCCGTTAGTCATCCCATCAATTACTCGTCGATCAAAAAATGAGTAAATTCAGCTAATCCTCTTATCCCACCAACTAAGAATCTTGTATAAAAAGCATCTATGTAAGCACGATTATATGACCAATCATATATGGCACATCATACTTACGTGCATTATTAACCACTCAGATTGAAGAGCAGGTACTAATATTCCAGATTGGTGTATGTCAGTTAAAATACCTGAAGTAGCAAAGCCTTGGGTAAAAATAGCACTTGGGCCAGTTATTTTACTTAAAATTAAAACATTTTTTTGAAATACGGAATTATATGAATAAGGGAAAAACTCCATGAAAGAAAAATTAATGATTCATATAAATCGCTTAGTGAGAAATGTCCCGAAGAAATACAACGAGTAACTAATAATCCTGTTATACAGAAAAAAGTAATTATTATGCCCTTTTCTGATGAATCGTATAGTTTTACGATTTCATCGACTAAAAAGGTTATCAAATGAATTGTAATTACAATTGAAACGATCGAAAAGGAAATGTGAGTTAATATATGCTCTAAGGTTGAAAATATCATAAAAAATCTTAAAAAAGAAGAGTCCCTTAATTACATAATTCGAAAATGGAAATCGGGAATTGAATTCATTATAAGATCTATTTATCCTTTTTAGAAGACGGTATGCCGCCACTCGGACTCGAACCGAGATACATTAACACTGCTTCCTAAGAGCAGCGTGTCTACCAATTTCACCATAGCGGCCTGTCTTGAACTCATAATAGCTTATGAATAAGCAATCGTCGAGATTGAGTAAGCTATTTTAGTGTAGTAATGATTCAAATAGATCAATAACAATAAAAAGTTGTTCAAATAGGAATTTGAGGTTGAGACCTTTTCGAAGTCGGAAGCAGGTCAGAATTCTAGCTTCCTCTATTTAGTTAGGAAAGCGAGAAGTCATGATATTTAGTTAACACGACCTTAGGCCTAACTGTCAGTCTTCAAGAAGCAAGTAGATAATCTCCCATCTCTTGATCTGGGGGAACATAGTCAGGAAAGAGAAGCCCATTCCTAATCCCTGCTTCTAAAGCCCGTATCTTGCTCAAAAAAGTTTTTTCAAGATCGAAGTTTATTGTTTTTCCCTTGCCTGTCAACTGGATCAGTTTGACCCGGACTGGATCGATTAGACCGATCCAATTATTTATTCGAATATTTTTGGGGGAAACTGACTACAGATCCCGATTTCGTGGGCCGGATCGTGGGTTGGGCCATTCAGGCCTGGCAACCTGGTAAACCGGCCCAAGTCTGAGATTGAACTTGGCCCACTGGTGCACCGGATCGGCCCGACCTGACTATTTAATTATTTTTTTTATATTTTGATTGAAAAATTAAATGGGGTAATGGGCTAACAGCCCACATGGACCGCCTGTCACAATAGGCCTCCCGCCGCCTGGCTTTAGAAATAGCCTTTTCAGGCTATGTTATTGATTGACAATGCATTGCGGCATTCGTCATTGTTCATTGTTGAACGTTGGTCCAACAGCTACAATGCCGTTTGGGCCAACGTTCATTTCTTCTTCATTTTAAAAATTTTATCCATTCTTTATATATAAATAACTATTATTTTTTTTCATTTTTACTATAAAAAAATTCTCATTTTGTCTCAATTTTCTCTCTTGATTTCCAGCAATATCTACTTTATTATTTTGCTATTAACAAGGGATAATGGTCCAAAACACACATGTACTATGATCGAATTTGCTGTAACACACTCTAACTTTGCGGGGGCTCTATGACCCCCCTGGACATTTTTTTAGTGTATTTTTACGGCCTTTATCTGCTTTTTAAACCTATCACTATTTGCCACGTAGCAGTCCAACTCTTCTTTTTAAATTAATTTTTTAATTACCTCTGTTATACTTCTTCAGATAAAGGCCGTAAAAATACACTAAAAAAATATCCAGTGGGGTCATAGGACCCCCGCAAAGTTAGAGTGTGTTATAGCAAATTCGGTCATAGTACATGTGTGTTTTGGACCATTATCCCCTATTAACAACATCAAGTTGGGAAAAGTTCAAGTATTCAATTCATCAGTTTATGATTGTTTAATTACTTCTTTGTCTTCGATAATTTGGTATAATCGTTCTATCTCTTACTTTTAATTAGTATATTGTTTGTTGAATATTTTTTTGTATTAGTTTTGTATTTTTAATAGTTATTAATTTAATTTATAAAAAAGATAAAATAAGACAACTTGTAAAAGTGTTAAAAATTTATGTCCTAAAAATAGTAGTGGTAGTAACAAAAAAATCACTTCTGATAGAGGTAGTACAAGCGATAGAAATAATTATTCTCGTGTGCCTCCGCCATCACCTAGTGAGATAGGAGAACGAGATATTCATGTGGGTGCACATAATATGAATTATTTTGAGGCGCAAGAAAATTATGGAATTGAAGAAGAAAATGAAGTTGACGTAAGTGTACATAATAATAATAATGATGAAGATGATGAAGAACCCACTAGTCCCATTATTGATAATGCTCAATCTTGTACTCCTAATCTTCCTCCACGGCCTAGAAAGCCCCGTAAATTAATTAGTGTTGCATGACATTTTTATACTAAATTAGAAGGAACAACTTTTGTTGAATGCAATCTTTGTCAAAAATAATATCAGCATGAGACCGCGGGTAATGCTGGAGGAACGGGTCAATTGATGAGACATTTGAGAATCGATCATATAGGCTGGGAAGAATTTTTAAAACAAGGTGGGGCTGGTGGAACACATAGACAAACTAAAATGAACTCACATACCGATAAATTAGTTGGGACGTATAATAAAAAGAAAGACCGCGAAGAGTTAGCGAAAATGATAGCATTGGGTTATTTGTCTTTCACGTTTGCTTCTTCTGATGCTTTTGTTCATTACATACAATCTATTTATAACCCAATATTTACCGGTATTTCTAGAAGTACTTGTTGATCAGATATTTTTAGACTACATGGACAATATGCATTTTATTTACGTTGGTTATTAATAAATCTTTCATGTAGAGTTTCTCTCACTTCTGATCTTGATCGTGCGGTTAATAAAAATGATTATTTAACAATTACTTGTCATTGGATAAATAGTAATTTTTTCATGCAAAAACGTATTTTGGCATTTCAATATGATGAAGATCGTAGGCATACTGCAGATTTTACTTCTAAATCTATCTCAGTGGTTACAAATTATTATGGTCTTAATGAAAAAGTTTTATGTATGGCTTTTGATAATGCATCTAATAATACCGCTGCTATTGATGATTTAAAAATTATGCTTACTCCTCCGTGTGTAAAAAAAATTCATGTTAGGTGTGCTTGTCATATATACAATCTAATTGTAAAAGATGGTCTTAATTTTTTTGAACCTGTGATTGAAAAAATTAGGCATGCAGTTGGCTTTATTCAAGGAAATAATAGAAAGCTTAGACTTACTGAATTTAAAAGAAAATGTAAAGACAATAATCTTAGACCAAGATTAATGCCTGAAGAAATAAACACTAAGTGGAATTCTACTTTTAATTTATTAAATACTTGCTATATTTATAAAGTTCATATTACTATGACTTTTAACCAATATGCTAGCGAATTTTATGAATTTATGTTACAAGAAGCCGATTGGAAGAAAATTAAAGATGTTGTTGATTTTTTACAGTCATTTTATTTAGCTACTGTTGAATTTTTCGGTGCTTATTATCTTACTGCTTCTAATATTTTAGCTTATATAGCCGATCTCTCTATATTGCTTAATGAATATAAGCTTAAAAGAGGTTACTCGGAAGCTATCACTAAAATGATTGAAAATTTTAAAAAATATTTTTTTCCAATTTCACCTATTTACTTAGTTGATGCTATTTTAAATTCATGTATGAAATTTGTTAATATGTGTGAATTTGTTGCTATGATTTATAAAAAATTAGAAATTAAGAATGATGAAATACCTATTATATCTGATGCTACTATTAATGCGAATATTTACATACAAAATTTATTTAATCATTATGTTACCTTAGTTAATAATGCTACACAGACTCATAATGCTCCTTTATCTCATCCTTCGGACAAACCATCATCTTCCGAAAGACAACCACAAGGTGTGCCTACTTATGGTGTAATTAATTTATCTGTTTGGTCAAGATTACAGCCTACAGCGCAAGGAAGCATAAATTGCGATAAGCTTAATTTATATTTGAGATCACCCGTGAAGGACTATAAAAGTCAAATTCCAATACTGAAATTGTGGAAGAACAATCAAAGACAATATCCCGTACTTTCAACATTGGCTAGAGATGTGCTAAATGTTTCAATGTCAACCGTTGCATCAGAGAGCGCATTTAGTCAAGGAAGACAGCAGCTCGGAGACAATCGACACTCATTAGGAAGCAATGCCATGAATATTTTAGTTTGCCTCAGAGATTGAATTAAAGAGGAGCGAAGAAGTCAAGGAATGACAATTGAACCGGATGAAGAAGAACCACTCGAAAAAATAATGTCAATTGGAGATCCTTCAATACAATCAAGTTCGGCGTATGGAGTTGTTGATTTCGAAAATTATGATCCCATTCATGTCCATGTTAATACGGAGGAATTAGAAAAAATGATTCGAAATATATAGATTTCTCAATTTATCTATTAAATTTTTATTTTCTAGTTTTAGTTTATGAAGTTAGAGAAAAGTATTTGTAACCTTTGAATTTCAACTTCATTTTTTAATCAATATATTATTAATAAAGTCAAAGGCTCATTGAGTCTTTGCATTTTTAATTTTTTTCTCTCATAAAATTTTAATTTTAGTTCTTGTCTATCGTCTATTTTATATATATTTTATTTCTACCTCAATTTTACGGTTGTAAAAAACTATCCGCTTTAGGTGGTAACCATATGGACTCTGCCTCTTGACCTCTTGTCTTGGGTTGAGAGAGCCGTGGATTGCTCTCGCCAAGGAACTTTCTCTCTCTCCGAAGGATCCCCCCGTCCTCAGGTCCTGAAAAAGACACCGATCAGAGACGAAAGTTACACTGGAGTTCAGGCTTTTTTTGTTAAGGAGTGAAAGCCACTTGACTGTAAGATATATACTTGTATAGTTAGTATATATTGTGAATATTTAACATATATATTATATGTATATTATTTGAATTTCAAAGTTCAAGTTTCAATGAATTTGAAATTTGAAATTTCAACTTTTAAAATTGAAATTTCAACTTTCAATGCATTCAAGTTTGAACTTTAATTT
Source organism: Jaltomata sinuosa (assembly GCA_003996215.1). Lineage (NCBI taxonomy): Eukaryota > Viridiplantae > Streptophyta > Magnoliopsida > Solanales > Solanaceae > Jaltomata > Jaltomata sinuosa. The sequence goes on from QJPP01007257.1 coordinate 105,499, forward strand.
TGAAGTTTGGAGTGTTTGGACTTAGAAATTTGAATTTTAAATTTTTAATATATCTCTAGCCATATATATATATATATTATATGTATATCGTGTATATCATCTGTTATGTATATATTTTATATATCATATGTATATCATATTATGAATATTCTGTATATATCATATATATATCATATCATCATGTATATCAACTATTATGTATATATGTTATGTATATTCATATAGTATATATTGTGAATATTTTATATATATTATATGTATATCATGGATATCATCTATTTCGTATATATTTTATATATACTTATATAAGATATTCTAATATATATATATATATATATATATTATGAATGTTCTACTATTATCAAATTTAAATTTTAAATTTTAAAATTAATAACATTACACTACAATTTCTTTTATTTTTTAAATTTATTTAGAAATTGTGTGAGAATTGTGTGAAAAATGAAGAGGAATGTAGTATTATTTATAGATGGAGAATATTTTGAGAAGATAGAAAGATTTGAAATTTGAATTTCAAAATGAATTTCAAATTTCAAATTTCAACTTTGAAAATTGAAATTTCAACTTTCAATGCATTGAAGTTTGAACTTTAACTTTGAAATTTGAAGTTTGGAGTGTTTGAATTTAGAAATTTAAATTTAAATTTTTTGAATTTCAAATTTCATATTTTCAAATTGCATGATTATAAAATATAAAATATTACTACACTAGTACACTACATGATTATAAAATATAAATATATAATTCAAATTTGAAATTTTAAATTTAAAACGATTAAAATAATATCACACTTTAAAATTGATAACACTACATTACATGATTAGAACTCAATTTTTAAATTTAAAATTAAAAAAAAAAGGGTGGAGCCCATGGACCGCCCCCCAAACCCGACCCATGAAAGGCCTATTTAGTGAACCTGGACCGGATCGGATTAACCCGGCTAAATAGTGGGTCACGGTCCTGGGCTGGACTGGATGCACATTTTGCTCAAAATAGCCCGAATCGGGCCGGCCCATTTTGTCTAGACCCGGACCGGCCCACACCCGAAGACTGACGGGCTGCTCCAATCACGGGCCGATTTGACCCGGACCGACCCGTTTGACACTCTTAGTTTTTCCTAGTTCTTTCAGTGTCATTCCACTACATGTGTATGATGTCCAAGGCTATGATGTATTGCATCAGTAAACAAGTCTAATACTACTCAGCTCATAGATAAATACAAAGCCACATAAGTGTCATGGACCAATAAAACTAACACGAGTCAAATGAATATCAATTTAAATTTGATATACGTGAATAAATTACCCTTTTCCTAGAAGATTCTCGATTTCGCGCCAGCATATGAAGTGTCTGCAAGAAAGGTAGATTTAGTAAATACAGAAGTTAAATAAATATAACATCAAAGATAGATTAGGTATTGAAAGAATTAAAGAGATACCACTGCAACAACCTTCTCGTTAGTGGTGGCAATTGGGCGGGTTGGGTTAAATTTAAACCAGGAAATTACATAGAGTGTCCCCAAAAGTGAGTGATCTTCAATTTTTGCCCCTCATAAGAAAAGTCTTTAAAGAATACCCTTCCTTCCTTTTTATGTATAGAACAAATACATTTTTACCCCTCTACACCACAACTCTCCATGTTCATTTGTCTTTCAACTTTTAATTTTTATTTTTTCCTTTTTCTTTTATCTTTTTATTTTTTTTCTTTTTTCTCAATTTTTTTAATTCTCATTTTCTTTTTTCTCAACCTTTATTTTTATTTTTTTATTTTTTCTTTTTCTCTCAACTTTTTTTTTGTTCTTTTTTTCTCTACCTTTATTTTTATTTTCTCTTTTTTCTTTTTTTTCTCAACTTTTATTTTTTTTCTCTTTTTTCCTTTTTTTTAATCTTTATTTTTTCCTTTTCTCTTTTTTTCTTTTTTCTTAACCTCTATTATTTTTTGCTAATGAACAAAAAGTTAGATAATCTGCAAAGAGGATCTTCTTTATTTGAAATCGAAGTAAATTTAAGGACGTGCTTTGTTGTTTGGAAGTCCTTTGGAACAAGTTTTGCCTCTAAGGCAAATATTATAGAATATCTCATAAATCAAGACACAATGAGGTAATGTCAAGTCTTGCTCGTGGGGCATAACTTGTTGTTTGAAAATTATTGAGCTAAGTCTTGCCTCTAAGGCAAGAGTTATAGAACATCTCATAAATTAAGACACAATGAAGTAGTGTTAACTCTAACCCATGGGGCATGACTTATTTTTTGGGAGGCCCTTGGGCTAAGTCTTGCCTCTAAGGCAAACGTTATAGAGCATCTCATGATCAAGACACAATGTGTTAGTGTCAACTCTTGCCCATGAGGTGTAACTTGTTGTTTGAAAATCTTTGAGCTAAGTCTTGCCTCTAAGGCAAGAGTTACAGAGCATCGCATAAATCAAGACACAATGTGGTAGTGTCAACTCTTGCCAATGTGACGTAACTTGTTATTTGGAAGTCCTTGGGCTATGTCTTGCCTCTTAGGCAAGCGTTATAGAGCATCTCATAAATCAAGCACAATGTGGTAGTGTCAACTTTTGCCCATGGGGTGTAACTTATTGTTTGAAAGTCCTTGGGCTAAGTCTTGTCTCTAAGACAAGAGTTATAGAATGTCTTATAAATCAAGACACAATGAGGTAGTGTCAAGTCTTGCTCGTGGGGCATAACTTGTTGTTTGAAAATTCTTGAGCTGAGTCTTGCCTCTAAGGCAAGAGTTATAGAGTATCTCATAAATCAAGACACAATGAAATAGTGTGAACTCTTGCCCATGGGCTGTAACTTGTATTTTTTGAGAGGTCCTTGGGCTAAGTCTTGCCTTTGAGGCAAGTGTTATAGAACATCTCATAAATCAAGACACAATGTACTAGTGTCAAGTCTTGCTCATGAGACATAATTTGTTGTTTGGAAGTTCTTAGGCTAAGTCTTGCCTCTAACGCAAGAGTTATAGAACATCTCATAAAACAAATAAAGGTCGAGAAAAATGATTTAAAAAAAGAGAAGAAAAATTAAAAATCAAAGAAAAAATAAAAAAATAGAAGTTGAGAGAAAAAAAAATAAAAATTCAGAAAAAAAGGAAAAAACGAAGAAAAAAAAAAACAAAAAATAAATGAAAATAAAGGTTGAGAAAAAATAAAAAGGAGAAAAAAATAGAATTGAGAGGAGAAAAGGAAAAAAATAAAGATTGAGAAAAAAGAAAAAAACCTAGAAGAAAGAATATAAAAGTTTGAGAAAAAAAGAAAAAAATAAAGATTGAGAAAAACAGAAAAAAAAAGATAAAAGAAAAAAAAAAGAAAAAAAAGAGAAAATAAATATAAAAGTTGAGAGGCAAAATGATCATGGAGAGTTGTTTAAAAATATTTGAGGTATAGAGGGACAAAAAAGTAGTTGTTCTATACATAAAAACAAGGAAGACTATTTTTGTAAGACATCTTATTGATTTCATCCTCATCTATCTTAAAAAATACTTTTTATCTTCTTAATTTAATAATCTATATATACTCCTTGATATTTAAAGCCTCAAACCCTATTGCTTCTCAACTATCATTCTTGAGTTTTTCTTGAATTTTTTTGTTTCTTATAAGGATTTTTAGTCTCCATCTTCAAATATACATGGCTTGTTAATATGAAATGAACACTTGCCGAGACATAATTCTTTATATGTCACCAATACCAATAACTAATAGTGCTCAAATGGAGGGCCTAGATTGCCTGCAGACCATCTTCTTCACCTCCGTTGTCTTGGTCAGAGTTTTATGAGAACTTTATGGCCATGTTCTTGCCACAGAGGACATGGAGCATAATAGGGAGCAGTTCACTAGACTTATGCAGGGTTTTATGAACGTATTAGAGTATGAGACTCGCTTTCACCAGCTTGCTCCATTTGGGGCTATGATCATGCATACCAAGCCCGACAAAGTCTGTAGGTTTGTTTATGGATTGTAGATAGAATTTAAAGAGCCAGCTGAGATATTGGTTGCTAGTGGTCGATCATTCCAGGCTATTGCAGACTATTCCCATACCGTAGAGGATTTGCATCATAATGACTCCGGGGCCAGAGATAAGAGGCCTTGACATCAGGGTAGCTACAGTGGTTCTCATCATGGTAGTAGCGGTTCAGGCCAGTAGGGCCGAGGTTATCAGCCACAGCAGTACCAGGGTCAGTCTAGTCGACCGGTTCAGGCTTCGCTTCAGTTTTCTGGTAATTCTCAGCTAGGGTCAGAGTAGTCAGCATGGTCACCGTGGTCAGTCTTCGAGTGCCCCAGGGCCTTACTATGCAAGAGAGTGCCCCTAGTGGGGTACATATTGCTATGAGTATGGGGTTAATGATCATTATACTAGATATTGCCCCCAGCGAGGTACAATTCAGCCGGCATAGCCCATTCGTGTAGCTCAGCCACCGACTAGAGGAGTAGTGGTTAGGCTAGGGGTGGTGCCCCATGAGGCAGAACAGATGGTAGAGATGGCGGTCGATCAGGTGGTGGTCGTCGTCAATTTTATGCAGTCCCTGGGAGACTGGAGGCATAGGCCTCGGATGCTGTGATCATATGTACGATTTATGTATGCCGTCGACCAACTTATGCTTTATTTGATCCTAGATCCATGTTTTCGGGAAAAAATGGTTTTTCTTTTTGACTCTTTGAAAATTCATTTCAAAAACTAAGTTAAAGTTTCAAAACATTTTCAAAATAAAAGTAAGAGTCGCCACTTAGTAATATAAAAGGAAAATCAAGAAAAACTTAGAAAAAATTTCGAAGTCTAAAACAGATAAAGACTTAAAAAAATCGAGATTTTGGATAAGGATTCAAATTAATGGTTCAAGAAGGTTTTTTAAAAGCACTCGAAACATTCGCTAACTCACGGTTGTCCAATCTTGTTTAAAACTAACTTTGAAAGGATCTTGTATTAAAACATCTTGTTTTAACTTGATTTAGGGGGGAAATGATACTTATATTTTTTTTGGAAGTAAAGCATATAAAGAGTTTGTTTTGAAAAGGAAAAGAGGAAAAGCATGCATATTTTTTGATAACTTAAAATCATAATATTTCCAAATATTTTTACGTGAAGAAACAGTAAATGATAAGTTAAACCAGAAACTTTTACTCGTTTGCGATAATTAAACTAAGTAAGAAGTTAGTTCACATTAATATAAATAATCCTATCTAAGCAAAGATAAAGAGTTAAAGAGATATGATTAAGCCATTGGCTTAATCTAAATTTGTCCTAAAAATCTAGCTTGTGGGCCATTTTTAAGGCCCACCGTTGTTCTTTTTTGGACTTTTGTCCAATTCTGTCTTCTGCCCATTTGCATTTGGACTTTGGGTCCAATCTTTCAATCTTTTTCCCCCTTTTGGGCTACTGTCACTGCTGCTATTATGGGCTTTGGCCCATTTTTTGCTTCTTTCTTCTGTTGCTGGTCATTCTTCTTGGACTCAAGGTGTTGGGCTTGCTAGCCCAACGAAATGCAAGGTAGAAATTCTATGAGTCCATTTTGTACTCAGGAAAGTTCATGCACAAGCAAAGGAAAAAGAATCAACGACAGATATTAGACAATATTGCTAAAAGCTATTTTTAGACGAACACACAAAAGGAAATGCTTAATCCAAACATGACTTTCGATTTTTTTTCTTGATATATCTCAAATTAGGAGCTAAACAATATTTAATAAGAAATTATCCATATATAGTGTATCTAATTCAATTATCTCAACTAAAGAAAAGACATATTTAGTAAAGCAGGCAAATGGTGGATGCTTAATATTTTGAGACTATACAACATGCTGGTTTAGAAAAAATACAATGAGAACTCCATAAAAAGACATCACAAATAGAATAAACTTATGAGGGTTCTTCATTTATCGAAACACTAACAAACATGAATAAGACATAGAGTGGTCCTCATGTAGAATATAGCAAACGACAGGTAACAAAATTACAGTAAGCTCGAAATAACAAATACGCACACTTCATTCTTCAATTTTAAAACAGATTACATTGTTGAATGTAGAAGGTTAGACCTTATGAAACCAAACTCAGGTTTAAAAGCAAAACAGAGAGGAAAATGTTTCAAGGAACAAGGGAGAACAACATTCAAGTCGAGCAAACAATAAGCAAGATGATGTTTCACAGGACTAATACTAATTTACACAAGTATAGAGACATGATCTTAATCACTCAAACATGCTGAAGGAAACACATATGCCATGGTGCTAAGGAATAGGTCGAGCTTCATCTTTAAGCAAACAACTTTCAAAGTCAAGGAACTCAGAACAAGGAATACAAAATAACTTGCTCGAGGATCACATCTAAGACATCAATCTCCAAAGAGCAAACAAGAACACTATACTCTGCACTAAAGAAACTATAATTATGTTACATCTAGATTTGCATAAAGAAAGCCAAAGGGGAAGTCTTTACTCAATAAGACATATCATAAAGAGAAGAAAAGGGAGGGGGATGAGAGCTGAGTTAATTCTCCATCAAACAACAAACAGGTGAAGGTCAATATACATGCACAACATAGATCAATCAACAAAGCTTTGTACGCAGGCTGGTTTATAAAACATGCTACTGGAAAATGGAGTTGGGATTCATGATTCAAGTTTAACACTTTTTTTACTCAATATTTATGGCTAAGCAAATAAAGACATACATGATCAAGAGGAAATAGAGAGAAGAGCTAGGCAAAAATTCTCAGCATGCTTCGGAACAATTCTAAACCTTCCTTCATGATTTCTTGATACCAAACCAAATAACAACAACCAAAAACCAAGAATTTCTAAAAGAGAACAGAACTCATAATACTCAAAAAAAATCAGCCTAAAACCAACAGAAATATTCTAAATGAAAAGAAAGAAACAAACAGCTCTACATTACGCTAAGAGAGATAAAGAAAAAGGAAAGAGAAGAAAAGGAATGGGTGAAGTGTTTTACCTTTCTTGGAGAAGCATCTGGGACTGTGAGCTTCACCGAAAAGAGACTTCACCACCAGAAAAATTGCACTTCAGATCCAAGTTGCAACCTCAGAAATGTGCAAATAAAACTCAAACTTTTAGCTTCGAAATCCCAGGTTTTTCCAAGCTTTTTTGGGTTTTCTCGGCTATGAAAAACCATTGCCCCCACTGTGAAAATAGTGGGGTTTATATAGGAATGGGATTAGGGTTTTGAGGGGTGAAATTCAATGTGGGATGGGGTTTTAGAGGGGGTTTTCTGGGATTTTACTGAGGGTTTTTCAAATTTTCTAAGAGATAAGGATGCGAGCTGGACGATTGTACCATTTTGGTAAAAATCTTGGGTGGGATTTCACTCAAAAGGATGAAGGTGGCATGGATTCGTTCTACGTTGCTCATCCCAGTACCTCCTAGGTATGATTTGCTCGTGCTGGGCACGCTGAGGGGTACGGAGAGACGGGGAGATGAGTTGCAGTGCTTTAGGGTTTCTGGGTTGTTTGAGAGAAAGAGAGGGAGAGAACGAAGGGAGTGTTTGGGTGTTGTGTCTCTGAGTGGATAAAAGATAAAAGGGTCTATTGGTATAAGGGTGAGTGTTTGAGTGTCCTGGGCCGGATTGAGAGAAATTGAGGTGGGCTAGAGTGAGTATATTGAAGGAACATAGTGGGCTGAGGGGGTATTAGAGTAAATTAAGCCCAGATCGTCTGAAACACAAAGGAGTGATAAGGGTTGTTATAAAGGGCTATTTTAAATAATGGCCATATTTGCAAAAATGTGGCCAAAAGGTTAAAGAGATGGCCAAATTGATTGGAATTAAGAAAAATCCGGCTAGGATTTAAATGATATTAGGGATTTAGGCTAGAATAGGAATAAAGATGAAGTAATTACAGTTAATCACCCGAGCTTCTTTAACTTTAAATAAATTGATATAATTATTGTATTTAACGCATAACTACCTCACTTAACACTTATGAAAATTAATTTTTTCAATTAATCTTCCATTTCGAATTAATTTGGAGGAAAGTCAAGAGTTTTCAATTTTTAAAAGGATTTGTTTTGACTCTAGACTTTAAAATAGTTCTTTAAGTAAAATTATATAAATTTTATATAATTAAATATGGAAAAAATATAAATTATTACTCAAAACTATTATAAAACTAATTTGAAAAAATATTTATCCTTTTTACAAAATAATTACTTCAAAATTATTTAAAATTTGAAAAAGGCTCGAGATTAATTCGTAATATAGAGGATAAAAATTGAGTGTCAACAACTGCCCCTCCCTTTGGGTAGGGTGGATGTAAGGAACCCTGGACAAAGGAAATTGACGTTCCCATTTTTATCTGACCACAAATTTATCTTCAGGAAATGGTTGGTTCTAGCACGAATTTCAAGGAATTATGGCCGAACTCTGATATTGAGTTTCCTACATATCTCAGGTTACATGAGAACTCAGGCCAAATTTTAGTTCAAGACGCTTGATTTTATGCACGATTTTCAATGAATTCCAAACTATTCTGATTTCAAAATATGGAGAGACCGAAAAGATGGGGAGTAAGAGGATCGGGGGGAGAGTTTGGAATGTAGCCTAGTTTTCAAAACAGAGCCTGCCTATATATCCCAGGACTTAGGAATCAGGATTCTTGTAGTTCGACTCAATCGGTGGAAAAAGGTAATCTTTATATTAAGACGACATTTGGGTCGAGATGAGTGACAAATAATTGAGCTATAGAAAAGAGGCTTGTAACCTCTCAACTATGAATGTGGAGCTCTTCACATCCATAAATAAGATTTTACCTGGACGTAATTTCCAAAGCTCGTGGTGCATCGTCACCCGGATTTGAAAAGAAGGAATATTGCTTCCAGCGTGAGTTTAAAAAATACCCTGGATCCGAAACTAAGACCCAACGATAGGAAATACCCACATGCCTTATGATAGGGGTGTGGTTTGATGGCGGTGAAAGTCGTTCCTCAGCTCGCGTCCAAAGAGTTTGATCCCTCTTTGGACTATATCCCAGTTTGCTGCTAAGAAAAATTTCATGTTGTGATGCATCCTTTTTGGTGTAGTCCACACCTGTGGTTTTTCTTTGAGAATTTCATCCTTTTTGGATGCTCCCGACAAAATTTCAAAACAAAATTATTAGTAGTAACATAATTCCAATTGGAGAGGTAGTTTCTTTGCCATACCTCACCCTAGGATTATGTTCGAATCCCGTATGGTGATGTCTTTTTGACACATTTCATACCTGTTTTCCTGGTTCAAGATTTTCATCCTCTCGGATGTTCTCGGCAATATTTTATAACAAAATGGTTAGTATTAAGGTAATTCAATAGGAAAAATAGCTTTGTACCTTATTTTCCGCATCTGGTTGCTTTTGAATCAAAGGTCGTCCTTTCCTGTCTTTGTCTTAGGAAATTGCGACTTTCATGATGAGAATGTGATAGCCTTCACAACTATCGGACAAGACTACCTTCATGGTTGTTTTTGAGTATGACGACCTTCATAGCCATTTCAATGTAACGGTCTTTGTAACCATTTACGGCATTCTCTTGAACGTGATAGCCTTCGTGGCTATTAACAGTAGTCTTTGCATATGCCTTTGGGGTAAATCTTGCGCTTCATCCACATCGACGCGACTAATAGATATTCCCTGAATCATCAGGCTTTGGATAATCTAGCACATCATCTAACTTTGGATAGAGGCGGCTTACATATGTCCTTTAATGTATCAATTTTAAGTAATCTTGCACATCATACGACTTTGGATAGAGGCGGCTTACATATGTCCTTCGAATTGCCAGTTTTTGGGTAATCTTGCACTTTTATCCGATCTTGGATATAACGCGTCTTATAGATTTCCCTTAAATTGCTAGCCTTTGGGTAGTCCTGCACAATATCAACGTGGATATGTCGTGGCTTATAGATAACCTTTGGACTATCAATTTTTTGGTAGTCTTGCACTTTATCCAATTTCGGATATTATGGTGACTTACGCATTACCCTTGAACTGCTAATCTTCAGGTGATCTTTCACAACATCCGGTTTTAGATATCTTTGCGTCTTACAGATAACTCTTAGTTTGTCAAGTTTTTGGGTAATCTTGCACACTATCCGGTTTTAGACATTGCTGTGACTTACAGACGACCTTTGGCCTTCTAATTTTGAGGAGATTTGGTTTTATCGTCTGATTTGGATGGCATCTTATAGACATCCTTCGAACTATATGCTTTTGACCTCGGCGGCAAGCATTTTTTGATCATCAGGGGTGACAAGGCCTTTGTCACATGATCAAATATAGCTTCATCTTCTGGCGATTGATGCTCTCGAATGTATAAACATCTTTTGGCGTGAGACTTCGTCGTCTCTATTCCATAATAAATAAGGAAGCAAAGATATCCTCAATGTCAGACTCTGCCGTCTCACGCGATATTAGATATAAATATGTTGGATGCCAGACTTGGCATAGTAATATCCTCAACGTCAGACTCCACTGTCTCACGCGATATCGGATACTAATATTCTAGATTCCAGACTTGGCATAATAATGATGATACAAATATACCCTCAACGTCAGACTCCGTCGTCTTATGTGATTTTGGATATAAATATACTTCTGGGTTGACCCTGCGCAGCAAGTGCGACTCAAGGATGCCTCTAAATGTCATCCTCTTTGAAACTGGCCGGTAGAGGGACGTAATATTCGCAGCAAATGTGTATCTGCGGTATTTAATGATGATGGTCCTAGCGATATGGTCCTTGCGATATGGTCCTCGTGACATGGTCCTCGAGACATGGTCCTCGTGACATGGTCCTCATGACATGGTCCTCGTGATATGCAAATATGGTAATGTTGATGATCGTGCAATGACATGTGTAGTAGTTGCATAAAACAACACCTTTGATTTTTATTTTGCCGTGTTGACTCCTTTGTGTGTACCTGTGCTCAAGGCAAATAATTAGTAGACACAGCGTCGCTCTTACTAGCGACCACAGTCAAACTTGAAACACTTTAAAGACGACATCTATGAAGCTAATAAAAATAACTTTCATTTCAAATGTGAATGAAATGGTCGTGCCTACTTCTGGGGAAAGCCACAAGTACCATTTCTGAACATCGTCTGTTCGTGGTGATTTCTGACTTACTGGTAATTGGTGGAGAATGTCGTCGATCTATCATTGGTGTTCCGATTGAAGTTGACCCAAAATGTCTTGATCTGCTTGGGCACTCGAGGACGCTGTCAATCTCTCTTTATCTAGTAGTTCCTGCGAACTACAAGAAATTTTGTCCATTCCAGGAGTTTTCGCCTCTTTTGGCTTCTCCCCACTGTTTTGGTTTTTTTCGCTAAATTTTGGGGAATCTGGTCTTGTTGCATTCCGTTGGATAACGAGGGACTTTCACTGGTTTCTAACACACTTTTTAGGACAACCTGCATCCATGGAAAAATTGTTAGTTTTTTGGCGAAACTGATCTGTGTTGACCTCCTTCGATCTCCTTCTCCTTACTTTGCTTTTCTGGATGCTTCCCATTCTCGAGCACTTGTCATCCTCGACTCCCCGAGTCACGGTAGACATAAGACAAAACCAAATTATAAAGGAGTAAAATTAATCTTTTGTAAAGATTTTTCAAGCAAGTTCTTTGGAAAACAAAGATTTTGAAAAAAGATAGTTTGGAAAGGTCTCTGCCCGTCATGTCATGTGCTAGCTCAATGAATGTCTTTTACTCGAGGCCTTGACATTTCTGACATACTGCTGGCGGACTCTGGAGATCCTTTATCATCCTAGCTAGGGAGTACGGAGATGTTCTTCTAGAAATCTGTCACAACTTGAGATTAATCCACCTCGGACTGGGGATTTTGAAGTAGACTCTGATCTCTCGATGCATGGATATTCTTCGGAGTTTATTTCTGAACTCTTGAATGAAGTTTTAGTGGAAATTTTGAGGTCCTCCTCAAAAAAAATTCCCCAGTCAAAGATTTCACGATGAATCTTATTCCATTGATAAGAGACTTGATACTCTGTGGGAATTATGGGATTCTTTCTCGAGATTCACTTTAGTTTCTCTTCAGCATATTCTGTATTCTGACTTGTTGGAGACGATCTTCGCCTTCTGAATTTTTGAGATTCCTTTCTCGAAAATTCTGCCCCAGTTTCCATTTTCTGGGTAATATGACCGAGCCATTGTGGCGCCTACGTATTCCGTTGTGGCAGGAATCAGGTCAAACATAGTTCCCACACTCGCAGTGGGAGAATGTTGGAAATAAATAGAGGGGTAACCAAAGACGACAAAGGCCGCCTACGTATCTCATTCTTAAGAATTCAGGTCGAACATAGTTCAAACAAAGAAGAAAGATAGATTTTACTAAGGGAATGTCCCTTGATTGCTTTTTGAGTCACATACACAATGTCGAACTCACTTAGCAACATTTTCCATTTGGCCAATTTTCCCTAGGCATAGCTTTTTGGAATATGTACTTCAGCGGGTCCATTCAGGAAATGAGATACATTGTGTAGGATGACAAGTAATGTCTCAACTTTTGGGCGACCCAAGTCAAAGAACAATAGGTCCTTTACAACAAAGTATAACAAGCCTCGTACGGAGTGAACTTCTTGCTCAAATAATAAATTACTCGCTCTTTCTTCCCGCTTTCATCGTATTGCCTTAGGACGCAACCAAATGCATTTTTTGAGACTGACAGATATAACAACAACGGGCTTCTTTTCTCGGAGGAACCAATATCGGTGGGCTGGATAAGTAATTCTTGATACGATCAAAATACTGCTGGCACTCTTCAGTCCAACTGGTTGGCGCATCTTTCTTTAACAACTTGAAAATCGGTTCAAAATGACCATTGACTAGGATATGAACCGGCTAATATAATTCAGTCTTCCCAAGAAACTCATGACCTCTTTCTTGGTTTTCGGGAGAGGCAACTCCTGAATTGCCTTGATTTTTGAAGGGTCGAGTTCGATGCCCCTCCTACTGACTACGAAGCCTAATAGCTTGCCGGCTGGCACCCCAAAAGCACACTTAGGGGGATTCAGATTATACTTTCTTAGTCGGTCGAAGAACTTTCTCAAATGAGTTAAGTGATCCGAAATCTCACGGGATTTGATAATCACATCATCCACGTACACTTCGATCTCCTTGTGAATCATGTCATGAAAAATGGTCGCCATGGCTCGCATGTAAGTGGCACCTACATTCTTAAGACTGAACGACATTACTCGGTAATGATAAACATCTCAAGGTGTAATGAAGGCCATTTTCTCCGCGTCTTCTTCATCCATTAGGATCTGATGGTACCCAGAAAAATAATCCACAAATGACTGCATCTCGTGCTTTGCGCAGTTGTTGATAAGGATGTAGATGTTAGGTAATGGGAAGTTATCCTTGGGATTGGCCTTGTTTAGGTCCCGATAATTAACATAAATTCTGATTTTTCCATCTTTCTTGGGAACTGGGACAATGTTGGCCAACCAAGTTGGATACTTTGTGACCTCTACCACTCGAGACTGTATCTGCTTGGTTACTTCTTCCTTAATTCTCAGGCTTAGATCTGGCTTAAACTTTCGAGTCTTTTGCTTGATCGGGTCAAATCCTAGATTGATGGGCAATTTGTGAGAGACTATGTTTGTGCTTAGCCCCAGTATATCACTGTAGGCCAAAACAAATATGTCGATGTACTCTCGGAGCAATCTGATAAGTTCTCTTTTCTGCACTTTCGTCAGATGAACACTGATTCTGGTTTCTTTGACCTCTTGTCCATCCCCTAGATTGACTATCTCGGTTTCCTCTAGGTTGGGCTTTTCTCGGTTCTCAAAATCTTTCAATTCCTCTGTCAATTATTCGGGAACCATGGTCTCTTCATCATATTCCTCAAAATCATCATCGTCTAGCTTGATTTGTTCGTTAAGCTCTTGACTGACATGACAGTGGCAGGTTATAACTTATCATTACTGAAACCAAAACAAAATGAGTTAGATAATAATGAGTAAACATAAATAATGATGAATAGCAAATGTTTTTGAAATAAAGAGGCTTTCATTGAAATTCAAAAATATTTACAAACTATGGCTATAACCCGCACGAATGCAGGTTCATGCCTTTTGGAAAGCAGTAAAATAGTGCGAGGAATATTAAAAAATAAAGGGTGGGTTCGAAGCCTCATTCAGACCATCACCGATTTTTATAAAATAGAGTTTTTATCTACCCAGTCGAGTGGAGAGTCACGAGTGGAGTTGCGACCCAATTCTGCAGCTTTTCACCGGGCTTGGCATCCCTTATCATGGCTGCTTCTGGGATTTCATTTGTTACAGTATCACATTCTTCGAACAACCTTCCGATCCCATCCTCTAACCCGTCGCTTGAGGGACTAATGCGTACCGAGAATGACTGGTACAAGTGAGGGAATGGCTTGAGCGGTCCTGACTGCTTCTTCTCTTCGATGCTCGTCTTGTCTGTTCGAGCCATATATCCTAATCCATGCCTGGTCATCTGTCCGGGGATGCTTAAGGGTTCAATCATACTGTTAAAATTCTTTTCTAACCCAAAACCTGGCTTGTACCCGCTCCTTAGCATCATGGTTGAAAGCATTTTATAGATTGGTGGCATGGGAATTTGAGGAGCAAGATCCTCTCCAGTGGCATTGACGATCTCCACTGTGTAGTAATTTCTCCCCCTCGGGACTTCTTCAATCACATGGACACAACTATTAGGGCGGCTCAAGTAACTTCCTTCTCCGTGGATCATCACCTCATATTCCTCCCAAATAAATTTTACCATCTGGTGCAGAGTTGATGGTACAACTCTGGCTCCATAGATCCATGGCCTTCCAAGGAGCAGGTTGTAGCTGGTGGTAATATCCATGACTTGAAATTCTGTATGAAACTCAGCGGGTCCCATTTTAATGTACATGCTAACTTCTCTGATAGTGTCTCTTTGGCCTCCGTCAAAGGCTCTTACATTGTCTCTGCTCTGGCGAATCTTCCCCAAATCATACTCCAACTGGGTGAGTGTGGACAATGGGCAGATGTTCTGCCCTGATCCGTCATCAATCAATACTCTGTTCACAATCTACTCTTAGCTCTTGATAGTGACATGTACGTCTTTGTTGTGCATCATGCCTTCAAAAGGCAACTCACCGTCACTAAAGCAAATGCGGTGGTCCTCTAGTACTCGGCTTACTATGGTGGTTAGATTCTCTACACTAGTACCTGTTGGTACATAAGCTTCATTCAGGACTCTGAGCAATGCTTGCATATGGTACTGAGAACTCATGAGTAATGCCCAAATGGAAATCTGGGCGGGGGTCTTCTCCAAATGCTTCACAATGGAGTACTCTTTTGACTGCATTCTTCTTCACAATTCTTCTTCTTCACCTTCAGTGATTGGTCTTTTCTGTAGATCTTTTTTGTAAGCATCATTTGCCAGATTATTAGGGATATAACATCTTCCCGACCTTGTCATACCATAGGCTGTGGTGGCCTTAACTATGAACTCCTTTTCTACCGATACCAGAGCGAAGGATTTCTGAGGCGCTGCTAATACAATGAATTGGGGCTTCTCTGTAATACTTAAGGTAGCTACAGATCTCTCAAACTCAGCTGGACTTGCTCATGATACAGTCTTCATCTATCTCGATCATATTCAGAGCAGCTCCCCCATGATTTGGGAGTGGGTTACTGTTAACATTTGGTGGCATTGTCTGAAGTATGACCACTTTCTGATCAATCAAGTCTTGAATCCTATGCCGCATATTGATGCAGTCCTCGGTACTGTGTCTGGCACCTTCGAAATGGTAAGCATAATGTCGATCGTCTTTAAAGAAATGAGAGTCGATGTTTGCAGGTTTCGGTGGAATGGGCTGGATAAATCCGGCAGCCTTCAATCTCTCGTATAACTGAGTTCTGGTTTCATCCAACTGAGTAAAAGTTCGAGGAACATTCTTTACTAGATTAGGATGAGGGAGATCGGTATTAGCAGGGGGAAGCACTTGGCAATTATTTTGTTCTCGGGAGCCTTTTGATACACCTGGAAATTTTGAGGAGGAGCTTGGTAAGTGGGTTGCATATTTGGTTGTGGAGTTTGGTATATGGGATACAAGTTTGGTTTTGGAGCTTGGTAGATAGGCTGAGTATAAAAAGTTTATTGAGGATTTTGTGGAGCTGGGGAGAGGTTGTTGAAATAAGTGACTTTTTGTAGTTGGCTCCGAAGGGCTTCTTCGATTTCATGCAAGGACCAGAGGACACTGAAGATACCTCTTCCCTCTTTTCCTTGGGATATCCTGCCAATCCTGAGGATACCGAGGCTTTGGTAATCTTACCGCTACGAAGACCCTCTTTGATAATTTCACCAATCTTAACTAGGTCGGCAAATTTTGCTTTAACTGTTGATATCATTTTGTTGTAGAACTCTGACTCTTGAGAGCACATAACACCGCGCTTATCTCCTCTTTGGTCATAGGAGGTCGAACTCTCACCTCCTCCTTTCTCCACCGATAGTCGTAGTCTTGAAAGTCCTCATTTGATTTCTGCCTGATACGACCTAGAGAGTATCGATCCAGGATAACTTCCACATTATATGCAAACCTTTGAGTAAAATCTCAGGCTAGATCACTTCATCTAGACCATTTATTCAGCTCTTGTGTGGTGAACCACTCCAGAGCTTCCCCACTTAGACTTCGACTGAACGTTCTCATCATTAAAGAGTCATGTTTCCTTGCACCGATCATTTGATCATAATAGCTTCTTAAATGAGCCTCGGGATTCCTAACACCTTTGAAGGTCTCGAACTTGGAAATTTTAAATCCGTCTGGAAGGTCCATCTCCGGATGGATACAGGGATCATCGTAGTCATAGCCTTTTCTGTAGGACGAGCCTCAAAATTCCTTGATTTTGGCTATCCCCTCTTTCATCTGCGCCATGTCATAATCATGATTCTTTTATGTGGCCCTTAAATCTTTATCCTTTTCCTCGTAATGGTCTAGCTAAGGGCCTTCCGGGAGAGGGCGTATGGTTCCACCATAGCATAGAAAGCAGCAGGTGACATATTTTGAATAGGTGGAGGCTAGACATGTTGAATGGCATTTGGGTATGTGGGAGTATAGTTGTGTGGGTTAGTGACATTGGGATGATTATTCTGGGAGTTGTAGGTGTTTAGTGGCATATTTTGGTAATTTAGAGGGAGATTTTGTGGATTGTACGCATTTGGTTTGTTGTTCTGGTTAGTGTGCTGGACAGGAGTATGGATTTGGTACGAGGATCTAATATGGGGAGGGTTATTGGCGGGAGGTTCGTTTGAAGGTCTAGGTGCGAAGGAAGGAGGGATATCCCTTGGACGATTTTTGGTTAGTGAGGAATTGAGCGGAGGGATTTGGAGAGGGGTTTGGGCGCTTCCCAGAGTTAGGGTGTTAGCGGCAATATCCAGGCTTGCCATATCTTTTGCTTTTTGCAGCTCTTCTTGCATCTTCTCTAGATTCCTTTCCAGTTCGGCAATCATTTCACTCAGTTCAGCAATAACATTGTCTCTAACAGCTAAAGTGTTCTCTTCTTCACTATCAGTCATTTTACCCTTAGCAAAGCGAGGGTTAGAGGAGGAATCTATTTGTGCCTTTGAACGGGTGAAGTAAGGATGTTCGTCCAGTTTTATCAACACAGATCAGTTTCTATTACTTGTTGAAGTAAAACAACTCAAAGGCCGATATGTTAGATCCTATTA
Source organism: Jaltomata sinuosa (assembly GCA_003996215.1). Lineage (NCBI taxonomy): Eukaryota > Viridiplantae > Streptophyta > Magnoliopsida > Solanales > Solanaceae > Jaltomata > Jaltomata sinuosa. The sequence goes on from QJPP01007257.1 coordinate 123,200, forward strand.
GTGATAAACAATACAAGCTATCTGACTGAACATAAACACGTAAGAATTGCATTAAACACATAAAGTTGCTTTTTGTCAAGGTAAATTGATTCACGGGGTTATTGACTCGAAGGTTTGATGGACAGGAATTTGCCTATCGATTTTGGGTAGGTAGATTTTATCAGGAGTTTTGACGTGTCGAATCTTCAGCACTTGATGTATCTTCTGAATTCTTTGGCATTTTTGTCGAAGTGGTGAAATGAAAATTTCTTAAGGATAGGGGGCGAGCCTTGAAAGGATGCTTACGTATCTCACGAAGGAGAATTCAGGCCCTACGTAGTTCTAATGGATAAAGGGGATATATTCTCATTTCATTTCATTTCCACTATCTTTTGATTACAAAGGAAAAAGTAAAAACAAAAAGGAAAATAGCTACAATAGCTTTGCTACTTTTAAAGCTTCTTTAGATAGTGGTGGATCTCGATCTTTTTGATCTCTGGTCTTCAAGGATGGTCTGGCGTGAATTGGAGGTTGATCTTCCCAATCCGAATCAGATGCTCCAGGTCAAAGCGGAAGGCATGACATTTCTCGATGTCGTGACCCTTCATTCCATAATGGTAAAGGCAGATGTCATCGTCCTTTTTCCATTTGGCAGACCCGCTTTTCTCCTTCCTCTCTGAAGAATAGAGGATCTTGGCTTGGATCAACTTGAAGTAGATGTCCTCATAGTTATCCTTGAAGGTAGTGAAGTCCAAGCGATGGATAAGGACATCCTCGGTAATGGGCATTCCAGGCTTGACTTGGTCACATGCTAGCATGGCGTGGGACCCAAAGAGATGAGCAATTCGTCCATTGTTGATCATTTCGTGGACCTTTATTTTCAAAACTTTGCATCGATCATTAATGTGCCTTTTCTGGAATGGATGGTAGCCACATTCATTGTACTCATCTTTCGGATCACATTGGGGTCCCTAGGTCTTGTCCGGGTGCAAAGTGCATTGCTTGCAAGATTTGATAAATGGTTGAGATTTTGACGACCTCAGGGTCCATCAGAAAGTTCCTAGAATGGGCAGTATGGACAATTTGCTCGTCACCTTGTCTGAACCTAGATGGCCAGAAGACTGGATCATTGGTCTCGGACCAATTCTTCATCTCTTTTATGAGTTCTTCCAAAGTCATAGGGAATTCTTCTGGTTCGGGGATCTCTTCTTTGGGCTCCTCAAACATTTTCCATTTTCCCAATCATTTCTGCAGCGGTATCGAAATCCAGAATCAGTTGCTTGATCTCTCCGACAAAGTCTCTCTTAGGGACTGCCTTTAGCTTTCCCAACATTTGGTCTAGCACAACAATTCTAGATTTAACTCTAGCAGTCTGTTCTTTAACTTTCCTTGTCTTGGTTAAAGCTTTCTCAGTTAGTCGGTCAATCTCTCGGCCTTTTCTCTAGACCTCCTCGATTTCTTTTGCAATTCTGACTTGTTCCAACATCTCATCGACCTTAGCCATTTGCTCTTTCGTGATGGCTATTTCTTCGTCCAATCTCGCAGACTTGGCCAATGCAGCTTCGGTGAGTCATTCCACCTTTCTAGTTTGTTTCTCTACCTCGTAAATCCTCATATTGATTTCTTCCAACCTCCTGAGTCTGGCTTCCTCAACGTCCATAGCTAGTCAACTTCATGTTGGATGAGAAAGAAGTTTTCTTTAGGTACAGTTGAGTGAGGTTTGGGTTTTCTAGAGAAACAGAGGGACTCAAGGAGTAATTTGGTCGGACTTTACATAGTGGGCTTTATATTTTGCCTACGGTGTTCTAGAAAATTTTGGCATGGAGTAGACCAATTTTCCTTGATTCAAGCAACACACATAGCACATAAAGCAGTTTATAATATCACAATAAATATCGCGTCCTAACTGGGTGACCTTTTATGCCTAAGGTGGGCCTAGCGGGTTTGAAAGACGTATGTGTCGTGTTTAAACCATTCCATTGCCCCGAAAATAGCATATATGTATATGGAAAGCTTCCCTTTTATAGGGATATAAATGCTAGTTGAAAGGAGATACATTTTAAGGGAAGGGATAAATACATAAAAGTCATGCCCACACAGGGGAAATTTAGGAAAAGTAATCATACATAGAAATTAAACCCGCGCAGGGGAAAAGATACTAAAAGTAAGATGTAGAAGGTCCATCCTCGGTTCTTCTCCTCTTGGATGCTCCGACAATTCTCCTGAGTTCTAATTGGCTTAACTACATGTCGCTCTAAAGTTTCACCACTTGTTCATGCATAAGCAATGCTACGACTTCCAAGGCTTTCTTGGTTATTTTGGAGTCGAGCTGGGCTATTCCTAATCTCATGTCCTAGAGTTCCTGAGTCAACCCTACTATGACGCGCCAATCCTCCTCTTGTTTCATAAGGAATTCCTGCTCTTCTCTGGCCATCTCCTCTTGGAGATTCAGTAGTTCTAGACAAATATTGGGTCTAGAATCGACCCGTGGCTCTAATATGGCTACTCCCTCTATGTCTACCTTTAACCATTGTTTGTAGCCATCTTCGTATCCAGGATTGAACCTGTCTGGAGCTAATGTCCGGGGACCCATTTTCATGAGTGTTTTCCAGTTATGGCAAATTTTCCCAGCCTCCGAGACTTTTGCATCTTCATCATAGTCGATGATGTAGCAGCCCTTGTGAACAATTGACGGCTTAGTCTGGACCCTTCCAAATTGTCTAAGGACCCTTTGTGGAGCATAAGGTCGGATTCCTCGAATTCCCGGGAGAGGGAGGAAAGATAAATCGAGACATCTCATGACTACTTCTGTTGAGTGAAAATCATCGAACATCATTTGAATATTATCTTCTCTAAGTTCAAAAAAATCTTGGGCCCACCCTATCTTGGTCCTATTTCTAGTGCCTCTGTGACGGAGTACTTCTGTCCATATTGCCAAGTTATCGAGCCCATCTGGTTTGGGGATTTCTTGGTTCCTATCGTTTTTGACCAAATGTTTGAGAATCCAGTGTTACAAAAATAGGTTACACCCTTGGAAGTATTGATGGCCATTTTTGCACCTTCCAGAGCCCTATAAATATAGGATAAAATAACCGGGACCAACGAAAAGTAACTAATGGTTCCGCCTTCCGATAGCCCATGAAACATAGTGTGGGCCACCATTATTATCCGAGGTTGATGAAGAGATTTTCATTTAATGGGAATACCATGATACCTAAGAGAGCTGTAGAGAATGCCAAGGCTCGGGTTTTGTCCCATTCCTGAAATGTGTAAAACTCATTCTGGTACTGAAAGAACCCCTCCCTAGTGCCAAAGCGATTATAGAGCATTTGGAAAGAAATTCTTGGCCCAGTTATCCATGGGCATTGATGTTCCCGTAGATGGAGATACTTGGCGATCTGAGTCAGGGTGGGCTTGTCTGGTATCAAAATGCCTTGTTCAGGTCTTAATTTCTTTTCTTTGGCCGTTCTCGCAGTTTTGATGCAATCTCTGAGTTCCTCTATCGTTGGAGTCATTTCCATTGTTCCGAAATGGAACATCATTTTCTCGCTATCCCAATACCCGGTTAGGACCTCAATCAATTTCGGCCATGCTTCCATATCCAACAAGGCCGACAAATGGCCCATGTATTGACGGACTGTCTTCTGACGGTTTGGACCTAAATTTATCCACCACATTCGGAGGAGTAAGGGAGCTTCTTTCATTACATCGAACTTGAGAAATCTTGACATCCTACAAAATAGAGTAATATTTTAGGCCCCACCCCAGGACAATAGTCCGGTTATAACACATACGCATTTCAAACAACACATAGTTGGATGTTATGTCGTTGGGTCGGAAACCCATTGACATATTTTGGAAGTTCACTAATGGACTTAATATCCCTTAGATATTAAAACGTCTTAGGCTAATGCCTATTTCGGGATTTGGTTTCGCTCTATCTTGAGTTTCTAGAATAGGTTTTGAAATTGACCGGGAACCTAGGCGGACAACCAAAGCTAAATAACAAGTGACGTTAATCGATCGCGGGTCAACTACTTCACTCGTCTGTTTTGAAAATTGGGTGTTTTGTTAAGAACGACATCAAATACTTGCGTAATCGCCTTTTTACCCCTAATGTAATCTAATGCTCTGTCAAGTTAGGCGGAAGATGCCATGAACAGTTAAAATTGTGAAAAAGTAAACATATAAGGAAAGCAATAAGATTACTAATTATTACAAACTAAATAGTGAGTCAAATAAGTTAGTTGCAAACAATAAAGTTAGAACCTATTTGAATTATCCCCAGTGGAGTTGCCATTTCTATTTTTGAGAAAAAATGGTTTTGTTTTTTGACTATTTGAAAATTCATTTCGAAAACTAAGTCAAAGTTTCAAAATATTTTCAAAATAAAAGCAAGAGTCGCCACTTAGTTTTATAAAAGGAAAACCAAGAAAAACTTTTAAAAAATTTCAAAGTCTAAAACAGATAAAGGCTTAGAAAAATTTCGAGATTTTGGGTAAGAGTTCAAATTAATGTTTCGAGAAGGTTTTTTAAAAGCACTCGAAATATCCGCTAACTCGCGGTTGTCCAATCTTGTTTAAAACTAACTTTGAAAGGATCTTGTATTAAAACATCTTGTTTTAACTTGATTTAGGAGGAAAATGATACTTATATTTTTTTTTGGAAGTGAAGCATATAAAGAGTTTGTTTTGAAAAGGAAAAGAGGAAAAGCATGCATATTTTTTGACAACTTAAAATCATAATATTTCCAAATATTTTTACGTGAAGAAACAGTAAATGATAAGTTAAACCAGAAACATTTACTCATTTGGGATAATTAAACTAAGTAAGAGGTTAGAGTTCACATTAATACAAATAATCCTATTTAAGCAAAGATAAAGAGTTAAAGAGATATAATTAATCCATTGGCTTAATCTAAACCTGTCCTAAAAATCTAGTTTGTGGGCCCTCTTTAGGCCCACCGCCGTTTCTTTTTGGACTTTGGTCCAATTCTGTATTCTGCCCATTTGAATTTGGACTTTGGGTCCAATCTTTCAAACTTTTGCCCCCTTTTGGGCTACTGTCACTGCTGCTCTTATGGGCTTTGGCCCATTTTTTGCTTCTTTCTTCTGCTGCTGGTTAGTCTTCTTGGACTCAAGGTTTTGGGCTTGCTAGCCCAACGAAATGCAAGGTAGAAATTCTATGAGTCCATTTTGGACTCAGGGCAGTTCATGCACAAGCAAAGGAAAAAGAATCAACGATAGATATATGACAATATTGCTAAAAGCTATATTTAGACAAACACACAAAAGGAAATGCTTAATCCAAACATGACTTTCGATTTTTTTTCTTGTTATATCTCAAACTAGGAGTTAACAATATTTAATAGGAAATTACTCATATCTAGTGTATCTAATTCAATTACCTCAACCAAAGAAAAGGCATAATTAGTAAAGCAGGAAAATGGTGGATGCTTAATCTTTTGAGACTATACGACATGATGGTTTAGACAAAATACAACAAGAACTCCATAAAAAGACATCACAAACAGAATAAACTTATGAGGGTTCTTCATTTATTCAAAACACTAACAAACAGGAAGCAAGATTTGATCAAATAAGACATAGAGTGGTCCTCATGTAGAATATAGCAAACAATAGGTAACAAAATTACAGTAAGATCGAAATAACAAATACGCACACTTCATTATTCAATTTTAAAACAGATTACATTGTCGAATGTAGAAGGTTAGACCTTATGAAACCAAACTCAGGTTTAAAAGCAAAACAGAGAGGAAAATATTTCAAGGAACAAGGGAGAACAACATTCAAGTCGAGCAAACAACAAGCAAGATGATGCTTTACAAGACTAATACTAATTTACACAAGTATAGGGACATAATCTTAATTTCTCAAACATGTTGAAGGAAACACATATGCCATGGTGCTAAGGAATAGGTCGAGCTTCATCTTTAAGCAAACAACTTTCAAATGCAAGGAACTCAGAACAAGGAATACAAAATAACTTACTCGAGGATCACATCTAAGATATCAATCTTCAAAGAGCAAACAAGAACACTATACTATGCACTAAAAAACTATAATCATGTTACATCTAGATTTGCATAATGAAAGCCAAAGGGGAAGTCTTTACTCAATAAGACATATCATAGAGAGAAGAAAGGGAGGGGAATGAGAGTTGAGTTAATGCTCCATCAAACAACAAACAGGTAAAGGTCAATATACATGCATAACATAGATCAATCAACAAAGCTTTGTACGCAGGCTGGTTTATAAAACATGCTACTGGAAAATGGAGTTGGGATTCATGATTCATGTTTAACACTCTTTTTACTCAATATTTACGGCTAATTAAATAAAGACATACATGATCAAGAGAAAATAGACAGAAGAGCTAGGTAAGAAGTCTCAGCATGCTTCGAAAAAATTCTAAACCTTCCTTCATGATTTCTTGATACCAAACCAAATAACAACAACCAAAAACCAGGAATTTCTAACAAAGAACAGAACTCATAATCCTAAAAAAAAACCAGCCTAAAACCAACAGAAATACTTCTAAACAAAAAGAAAGAAACAAACAGCTCTACATTATGCTAAGAGAGACAAAGAGACTGGGACTGTGAAGGGTTTTACCTTTCTTGGAGCAGCGTCTGGGACTGTGAGCTTCACAGGAAAGAGACTTCACCACCAGAAAAATTGTACTTCAGATCCAAGTTGCAACCTCGGAAATGTACAAATAAAACTCAAACTTTTAGCTTTGAAATCCCAGGCTTTTTCAAGCTTTTTGGGTTCTCTCAACTATGAAAAATCGTTGGCTCCTCTGTGAAAATAGTGGGTTCATATAGGAATGGGATTAGAGTTTTGGTGGGTGAAATTTGATGTGGGATGGGGTTTTAGAGGGGTTTTTCTGGGATTTTACTGAGGGTTTTTCGAATTTGCTAAAAGATAAGGATGTGAGCTGGACGATTGTACCATTTTGGTACAAATCTTGGGCGGGATTTCACTCAAAAGGATGAAGGTGGCATGGATTCGTTCCATGTTGTTCATCCCAGTACCTACCATGTATGATTTGCTCGTGCTGGGCATGCTGAGGGGTACGAAGAGACGAGGAGATGAGCTGTGGCACTTTAGGGTTTCTGGGTTGTTTGAGAGAAAGAGAGGGAGAGAACGAAGGGAGTGTTTGGGTGTTGTGTCTCTGAGTGGAGAAAAGAGAAAAGGGTGTGTTGGTATAAAGGTGAGCATTTGAGTGTGCTAGGCCGGGTTGAGAGGAATTGAGGTGGGCTGGAGTAAGTATAATGAAGGAACAGAGTGGGATGATCGGGTATTAGCATAAATTGAGCCCAAATCGTCCGAAACACAAAGGAGTGATAAGAGATGTTATAAGGGGCTATTTTAAATAGTGGCCACATTTGCAAAAATGTGGCCAAATGGTTAAGGAGATAGCCAAATTGATTGGAATTAGGAAAAATTTGGCTAGGATTTAAATGATTTTAGGGATTTAGGCTAGAGTAGGAATAAAGATGAAGTATTACAATTAATCACCCGAGCTTCTTTAACTTTAAATAAATTGATATAATTATTGCATTTAACGCATAATTACCTCACTCAACACTTATGAAAATTATTTTTTACAATTAATCTTCCATTTTAAATTAATTTGAAGAAAAATCAAGCGTTTTCAATTTTAAAAGAATTTCTTATGACTCTAGACTTTAAAATAGTTCTTTAAGTAAAATTGTATAAATTCCATATAATTAAATATGAAAAAATATAAATTATTACTCAACACTATTATAAAGCTAATTTGAAAAAATATTTTATTCTTTTTACAAAACAATTGCTTCAAAATTGTTTAAAATTTGAAAAAGGCTCGAGATTAATTCGTAATGTGGAGGGTAAAAATTGGGTGTCAACAATCCACTTGCTCGTATATTTCTTCCTTCTATTTTCCTTGTTTGGTGTTGACTAGTGAGCCATTATCTGAGCCTGTATCTGTTTTGACCCCAGTAGGAGATTCTTTAGTAGTGGATCAGATTGTGAGGTCCTGTATGATTTTTGTTGGAGATATTGAGACTTGGGGTGATTTGATAATTCTTGATATGTTAGACTTTGACGTGATTATGGGCATGGACTGGTTATCCCCTCATCTTGCGGTTTTGGATTGCTATGCCAAGACCGTTACCATAGCCATGCTTGGCATATCCCCGATTGTGTGGCAGGGTTCTGTCAGCCGCGCACCATCTGGGATCATTTCTTGCCTTCATGCTAGAAATTTGATTTCTCGCGGGTGTTTAGCTTATCTAGCATATGTCTGAGATGCTAGTGTCGACCCTTCTTCCCCTGAGTCGGTTCCTGTGGTTAGAGATTTCCTAGATGTGTTTCCTACCGACCTGCCAAATGCCTCCCACCTAAGAGAGATATCGACTTTGCTATTGAGTTAGAGCCGGGCACCAGGTCTATTTCCATTTCTCCATACCGTATGGCTCCAGTTGAGTTGAGAGATCTTAAGGAGCAGCTCCAGGACTTGTTAGCTAAGGGATTCATTAGGCCAAGTGTGTCGCCTTTGGGTGCTCCAATTCTCTTCGTAAAGAAGAAGGATGGGTCGATGCAGATGTGTATTGATTATAGGCAATTGAATAAGGTGTCTGTGAAGAATAAGTATTTGATACCACAGATTGATAACTTGTTTGATCAGATTCAGGGTTTATCCGTGTTTTCAAAGATAGATTTGAGGCCAGCCTACCACCAGTTAAGGATTAGGGCGGAGGACATCCCTAAGATAGCATTCAGGACACGTTATGACCACTATGAGTTCCTGGTGATGTCTTTTGGGTTGATTAATGCTCCCGCAGCTTTCATGGACTTGATGCACAGGGTGCTTAGCTCGTACTTGGACTCATTTGTGATAGTTTTCATAGAAGACATCTTGATATACTCGCGGAGTAGGGATGAGCATGAGCAACACTTGAGGATTATACTCTAAAATTTTAGAGATCACCGGCTTTATGCCAACTTCTCAAAGTGCGAGTTTTGACTTGAGTCAGTTGCATTCCTAGGACACATGGAGTCTAAGGATGGGATTAGAGTGGACCAGGGTAAGATTTCAGCAGTTCGTGATTGGCCGAGACCTACTACTCCTATCGAGGTTCACAACTTTATTGGGTTAGCAGGGTACTATCAGAGGTTTGTCGAGGGGTTTTCTTCCATAGCAGCACCTTTGACTATGTTGACTAGGAAGGATGTCCCATTTCAGTGGTCGGATCAGTGCGAGGATAGCTTTCAGAGGCTTATGGCCTTGTTGACTTTAGCTCCTATGTTGACTTTTCCAGTTGTGGGTCAGAGTTTCTCGGTATATTGTGATGCTTCAGGGGTTGGTCTTGGTTGTGTGTTGATGCAGCAGGGTCGTGTGATAGCATATGCGCCAAGGTAGCTGAAGGTTAACGAGCGCAACTACACCACCCATGACTTAGAGTTTGCGGCGGTAGTTTTTGCGCTCAAGATCTGGAGGCACTACTTATATGGGGTTCACTGTAAGATATTCACTGATCACCATAGTCTTCAGTACATCACGAGTTAACGAGAGGTGAACTCGAGGCAAAAAAGATAGATTGAGTTACTGAAGGACTATGATTTCACTCTTCTGTAACATCTGGGTAAGGCAAACGTGGTAGCGGATGCCTTGAGTCGGAAGGCAGTGAGTATGGGTAGCCTAGCTTCACTTTCAGTTTTGGAGCGACCGTTGGCCTTGGACATCCAGTACTTGGCTAACCATTTGGTTAGGCTTGACTTGTCAGATCCTAGCAGAGTTCTCACCAGTATTGAGGTTCGTTCTACCTTTGTTGATCAGATTTAGAGCCTTCAGTTTGAGGATCAGTGGTTGTGTGACCTTCGTGGTCAGGTTGTTCGGGGTGAGGCTAGCCGGGCTACTCTAGATTCAAATAGGGTTCTGAGGTTTGATAGTCGCCTTTGTGTTCTGAGAGTTGGGGATATGATTCAGTTGGTTCTTTGAGAGGCTCATTATTCTAAATATTCCATCCATCCTGGCGCACCCAAAATGTACAGAGATTTGAGACAACTTTACTGGTGGAGTGGTATGAAGCGTGACATAATGGAGTTTGTATCTCAGTGCTTGAACTGTCAGTAGGTGAAGTTCAAGCACATGAGACCTGGTAGTTTGATGCAGCGACTTCCCATTCATGAGTGGAAGTGGGAAGGGATCACTATGGACTTCATAGTTAGATTGCCTTGTACTTCTAAGGGTTTATACTCTATTTGGGTGATTGTTAATCGGCTGACTAAGTCAGTACACTTTTTATCGGTTCAGGCTACTTATATTGCTGAGAGGTTAGCTCAGATTTACCTTCGTGAGGTTGTTCGGTTGTACGGGGTCCTGCCTTTTATTATTTCAGACTGTGGCACTCAGTTCATATCTCAATTCTGGAGGGATATTCAACGAGGTTTGGGTACATAGGTTCAGCTTAGTACTGAATTCCACTCACAGACAGATGGCCAGTCCGAGAAGACTATTCAGGTCCTGGAGGACATGCTTCGGGCCTGTGTTCTTGACTTTTGAGGTTCTTGGGATCAGTTTGTGCCTTTGACCGAGTTTGCTTATAATAATAGTTTCCATTCGAGCATTGGCATGGCACCTTTTGAGGCTTTGTATGATAGGCATTGCAGATCGCCGATTGGTTGGTTTGATGGTTTGGAGTCTAGGCCACAGAGTACAAATTTGCTTCGTGATTCCTTAGACATAGTCTGAGTGATTCAGGACAAACTTCAGGTAGTCCAGAGTAGGCAGAAGAGCTACGCGGATCATAGATTTTGTGCCTTAGAGTTTAGTGTTGATGACTTGGTATTCCTCCGTGTATCACCCATGAAGGGCATGATAAGATTTGGTAGGCGGGGCAAGCTTAGCCCCAGGCACATTGGGCCGTTTGAGATTCTTCAAAGGGTTGGTAGTGTTGCCTATCAGTTAGCCTTGCCTCTGATGTTTTCTACTATGCACCCGGTTTTTATGTATCGATGTTGTGATGGTATGTTCCAGACGAGTCTCATGTGTTGCAGTGGGACACAGTTTAATTGGATGAGAGCTTTGCTTTTTTTGAGGAGCTGGTTACTATTTTGGCCAGGGATGTGTCACGACCCAGACCATCGTGAGTGGCACTCACCCAACCCCCAGGCGAGCGAACCATCAATGACCCTGAACTTAACCGTTCTAACAGCTCAAAACTAATGTGCAAGAAAATAAACTAGCAATTCAATAACAATCTCAATACTATTATAAATAACCTGCGAAAAATACCTCCCTAGAACCTGAAAGTTATCATAAAAAAACACTACCAAAAGTCTAGAATGCGGGGATCCAACCCCAAAATAAACAAGAGTCTAAGCCAGAGACAAGTGGGCTACAACTGAAATGAAAGAGACCAAGGTAGCTCGATCAAAGCAGCTCACCCTTGATGTCTGAAAACGCTAGGGCTATAGGTGAGGTCGCGTGTCAGCCGTCAAAAGATTTCTTGTACTCACAAAGAGAAAAGCAAGTGCAGAATTAGTACACAAACACCGTGTACTGGTAGGATCATCAGCCAGCTCGAATAAACATAATATGAACAGTAAACCATAACATAGTAAGGTACAGGAAACATGTAGTAAGTCAACAATTAGCCAAATATTAAATCCCTCTCTAAGCTTATTAACACATGAACTATATAACAACCATTGACCCCACCTAAAAACAGCAACGTATACCCCTTTTCACATAACCCGGACCCACCAAGGATCCCCCTAACATCACCTAAGCATTAGACATGCAATTCTGGTCTAATCTAAGACTAACCTCATATTTAACATAAAATCACTTGGCTCTCACGGACCCTACGAAGATATCACTGTTCAATAATGCAACTTGGTCCACTCATGGAACTATCGAAGAATAAGACAGTGCAATCAAGACAACCCGTACCATTTGTGGTACCCGAGCCAACCATTAGAATTTCTGTACCTGGCGTGGTACCCGAGCCAACTATTAGTATACCCATACCAGGCGTGGTACCCGAGCCAACTGTTAATAATTCCCGTACCATACATGGTACCCGATCCAACCGAATATCATACAAGTCCAAATCAATCACAACCAATGAATAAACATACTTGTAAAACTAACAAGCAAACAAAGAAGTTCATTTCACAAAATCGATTATCGAACGACTAGACATTCACATTTCATTTCCTAAACATGCAAATCATACACTACTATGAAATAGTACGTGAACACATAATGCATATTAGAATCAAAACCATCACCTACCTCAAAATATTCCAAGCTCTACTCGATTGGAGTTTTCCCATTTCCCGAAGTTCTTGTCGGTTCTTGGTCTAAAACAACACACAATAATCAAAATCAATCCTTATGGCCTACTAATTACCCAGATTATGCAAAATCCCAAGCTCCAGGCCAACCATGATCATTCCACCCCTTTCTCAAGATTTTCCACCATTAATTCACCTATTCCTACTATTTTTATGGATATATTTAGAGAATTAAGGTCACATGATCATAATCTAGTGAAATAAACAACACCCAAGAACTTCTACATCCTAGAATCCCCTTTTCCCTGGATTATACCATCCTAGGTAATTCCAAACCTTTCTCCAAGTCCACCCCTAGCAATTCAATAGCGTAAAAAAGATATTACGGAGTTTGGGGAGTAGCATCCTTACCTTTGGGATGAAAAATGGAGGAAAATCGCCTAAAATTCCCTTGCACTTCTCCCAAAATGTCTTTGATGAAAACTGACTATTTAGGGGAATTTTCTGCATTAAATCCCATCACGCTCCGCTATAGCAGTCCGCTCCGCTATAGCAGTACCACTATAGTGGAATCAACCACTATGGCGGAGGCTGACTGACGTTGACTTCTGCTGTAGCGATATTTTCTCCGCTATGGAAGAGGTTGCTATGGAGGTGTGTCAACTGCTATGGCAGTTGACACGGGATAGAAAGTCATAAACTCATTTAAATTGGTCTATTTTACAACACACTCGATTTCCTAATGTTCTAGAACAACTCCTTCACGTCAACCTCGATACCGGGAGTTCTTCTTACTCGAATTCGATTCCAAAATGTCCCTCGAGCTCCTTTATATCTTAGCTAAATGGAAAATTAGCTCAAATCAAGACACTTTACCCAATCCTTACCCGGATTGCTCTAGACCATACCTCGCTCCAAAACTGGCCGAGACTAGCCTAGCCCAAGATTTTCAACTCTCAAACTCAAAAGTTTTCTAACTCGAAACTTGGCACAAAAGTTTACCCATAACGACGAACCCGGTCATTACAACAGATACCAATTTACCCATCGTTCATCCTCGAACGATCCAACTCGAAATTATGGAAATAAAGAAAGGGAAGTATAGTACCTGAATCCTCAAATAAGTAAGGGTACTTGTCCCGCATGTCCTTCTCCATTTCCCAACTGGCTTCCTCAACCGGATGATGCTTCCATTGAACCTTTACTATGCTGATCACCTTTGTCCTCAATTTTTGGACATCCCGATCAAGAATCACAACTGGTTCCTCTTCATAGCGCAGATCCTTATCCAATAACACCTCATCCCACTTGATGATGTAATCCCTATCCCCATGGTATTGTTTTAGCATGGATACATGGAATACCAGATGGATACTCGACAAACTGGGTGGGAGTGTTAAACTGTAAGCCACTGGCCCTACAATCTTAAGAACTTCGAACGGTCCGATAAACCGAGGGCTGAGCTTGCCCTTCTTACAAAAACGCAAAAATCCCTTCATTGGTGACACTTTCAATAGAACTTGTTCACCAATTTGAAAATCCATGTCCCTTACCTTGCGATCCGCATATTCTTTCTGCCTGCTTTGGGCCGCTAACAACTTGGTCTGAATGCCTCTCACCTTTTCTTGTGCTTCCCTTACCAAGTCCACGCCTAAAGGATTTACATCGCCTTCCTCAAACCACCCTATAGGTGCTCTACAAATCCTCCCATACAGTGCCTCAAATGGTGCCATGTCGATACTGGAGTGGTAGCTATTGTTGTATGAGAACTCACACAACACTAGAAATTAGTCCCAATGGCCCCCGAAGTCAATCATACATACTCTCAGCATGTCCTCCAATACCTGGATCGTCCTCTCCGACTGACAATCAGTCTGAGGATAGAAGGTTGTACTGAAGGTCAGTTCAGTGTCGAACTCATCATGTAACTTACCCCAAAACTTAGAGGTGAACTGCATACCCCTGTCTAAAATACCCAAGTGCATGAACCTAGATTCCAAAGCCTGAATCTCCCTTACCAATGGTCATTTGGACACCCCCAAACAATCCAAACTACCCATGCTAACCATCTTCTGGCTCAATGCGTCTGCCACCACATTAGCCTTACCCGTATGATACTGAATGGTCACATCATAGTCCTTTAACAACTTCATCCACCTTCTCTGCCTTAGATTCAAGTCCTTCTGGGTAAAAACATGTTGCAAACTGTGATGGTCGGTGAACACCTCACACTTGACACCATAGAGATAGTGTCTCCAAGTCTTGAGTGCAAACACCACCGCTGCCAACTCTAAGTCGTGGGTTGGGTAATTCCTCTCATGAACTTTCAACTGCCTAGATGCATAGGCTATCACATTTCTGTCTGCATTAACACAACACCCAAACCCAAATGTAAAGCATCACAATAAACAATAAAGACCTTACCTTCAACTGGCAAAGACAAAATAGGAGCCATGGTCAGAAGTGTCTTGAGCTTTTGGAAGCTCTCCTCACACTTGTCGGACCACACAAATGGTACCTCTTACTAAGTCAGCCTTGTCAAGTGAGTAGCAATAGATGTAAAGTCCTTGAAAAATATACGATAGTAGCCTGCGAGCCTAATAAAACTTCTTACTTCAGTCACAGAGCTAGGCCGGACCCAACTCTTGACTGCCTCAATCTTTTGGGGATCCACCATCACCCCTTTTTCTGACACTACATGCCTTAAGAATGCGACAGAAGTCAACCAAAATTCACACTTGGAGAACTTCGCATAAAGCTTTTGGTGACTCAATATTTCCAAGACAATATAGAGATGTTCACCATGCTCCTCCCTACTCTTGGAGTAGATCAAAATATCATCAATAAAAGCGATGATGAATGAGTCCAAATAAGACTTAAATACCCTATTCATCAAACTCATGAATGCTGCCTGCGCATTAGTCAACCCAAACAACATCACTAAGAACTCGTAATGCCCATACCAAGTTTGAAAAGCACTCTTAGGAATATCCTCGGGCCTAATCTTCAACTGATGATACCCTGACCTCAAGTCGATTTTCGAGAACACAGATGCACCCTGTAACTGGTCAAACAGATCATCTATACGAGATAGGTACTTATTCCGGATGGTCACCTTATCCAACTGCTTGTAATCTATGCACATCCGCATACTACAATCCTTTTTCTTTACAAACAAGACCAGAGCACCCCAAAGCGAAGCACTAGGACAGATAAATCCCTTATCTAGGAGTTCCTGAAGCTGAGTCTTAAGTTCTCTTAACTCTGTCGGAGTAATACGATATAGAGGAATGGAAATTGGGCGAGTGTCTGGCTCCAAGTCAATACAAAAGTCAATATCCCTGTCCGGAGGCATACCATGCAAATCCACCGGGAATACCTCCTGAAACTCTAAAACAACCCAAATTAATTCAATAAATAGGGACTCCACACTATCATCCCGGAGATGAGCCAAAAAGGCTAAACACCCTCTCCCCACTAGCTTCCTAGCCCGAACAAAAGATATGATCTTAACCGGCTTAGGCCTGTACATACCTTCCCACTCTAGCCTATCCTTACCCAAAATCTCTATAGCCACAATCTTGGTATTACAATTCAATACAATATGATAAGGAGATAACTAGGTCATGCCTATAATGATATCGTAGTCTACCATATCCAGAATTACCAAGTCTACCCAAGTATACAACCCCACAAATACAACAGAACAAGCATGATAAACATGAGTCACAATCACAGACTCTCCAACCGGGGTGGAAACATGGATAGGGGAATCAAGGATATCACAAATCAAGTCCAGACCCAAAGAAAAATTCACAGACACATGAATATGTAGAACTTGGGTCAAAAAGTATCGAATCCATTTTATCACAGACAAGAATTGTACCTGTGATCACTGCGTCTGATGCCTCCGCTTCAGACCTCCCTTGAAAAGCATAACACTGAGCCTGGTCATTAATTTGAGCTACATCCTTAGCTGGTTGCGCCACACCCCTGCATGCGCCGCCATTCCCCCTGTCTTCTCGGCCTCCCTGAAAGTTACCTAGCCCACCCTGTGGAAGACCTATAACATGACCACCTCTACCTGCCAAAACCACAGCTTTAGACTGCTGCTGAGCCTGATTATCAATCTGTCTGTGAGGGCATTCCCTCTTAAAGTGGACCAGGTCACCCCAATGGAAGCAACCACGATCAAGCAAAGGCCTACTGGTAGATTTGTAAGATGATCCCTGGCCCCGAGGAGCCAAAAACTGCTGATTAGCTCCCAAATGACCACCTGTAGCAGCTGACAAAGCTGACTAAATAGGATGGGAATAGTACACCTGCTGATTGTGACCCCTAGAGTGCGAGCCACTAAAGTTTCCATTATTTCGGGGCCTCTTGGCTAACACTTTAGCCTACCCAACCTGCTTGACCCCTTCTAACTTCTTAACATAATCTGTTACCTCATTTAAGCCCTTCCCTGCTGAAGTCATGTGCACAGATAGCACTTGTAAGTCCGTATTCAAGCCCTTCATAAATAACCAAATTCGCTCCACCTCAGAACCCAACAGTTGTGTAGAAAAACAAGACAAGGCATGAAACTTCGCCTCATAAGCAGAGACCGATATGTTACCCTGTTCCAGAGCCAGGAACTCATCCTTTTTACGATTTCTCAGGGTACGAGGCACATACTTTTCTAGGAAGAGAGCATGAAACTGCTCCCAAGTCAATGGGGGCAAAACAGATGACTGAGACTCTACATGAGACCTCCACCACTGTTTAGCATCACCCTACAGCTGAAACATGACAAACTCAACCCCATGTTGTTGCACAATGCCCAGCTTGTGCAGCCTCTCATAACAGTCCAGTATGAACTCATAAGGATCTTCCCTATTAGTACCTTGAAACGTAGGACGTTTCAGCTTGAGGAAATTAGTCAGCATCTCATGCTCATTCCCTGTCATTACCGGATCTAGCATTGGTCTAAAAAAGTTATTTGTGCCTGATGCAGCATCCATTCTAGGAGCTGCAGTAGCCGCTGACTGAGTACCCAAAACCTGATCTGCAGTCCCCATGGGGTTGGCTCCAGCACCAACCAGCCCACTCAAGAAGGACCACACTTGCTGAAATGCTTCAGGTGTGATAGAGGTAAGGCCTGCACCTCCAGCCGGTGTTGCCTCCTCCTGCTCTACACCCTCTTCAACAACAACCTCGACTTCCTCTTCAACCTGATCCTGAGGTGGGGTAGGGGTTGCCTCACATGCTCCAGTAGCCGCTTGAGCTCCACCCCTGGCGGGTGTTGCCCTACCTCGGCCCCTGCCCCTGCCCCTTCCTCTATCTCTGACAGTCGGGCTTTCTGCTAGGACCGCTGCTCTCGCTCCGTTGTTCCTTGTGTTAACCATATGCGGACAGAAGAGTGAACGAAGTCAGATACCAATTTGTATCACTAGATACCAATTGGAATCAAGTTATAGAACGAAGGAAGAAAGAAGAGCAAGTTATACCGATGGCGCTAGCCTGAGGGCAGGCCTATAAAATCCCTTCTTCATGAATTTTTCATCCATTTATTCTTGGATTCCTCACTCTGAACTTATTTTATCTCAACCTAAATTGCTCCCAGATATGTTCTTGGCCTTGGATGTCCATAATTGGTGATTTTTCTTGCTCTTTAGTCATTTGGGTAAGCTCTTTCTTCCTCAACTTTACTTCTTCTCCATTAAAAACCTCTGTTGTTGAGTTTTCTAAGAGCTTGAATTCTCTTGGTTATATCTGCTCTTCAGCTTTGATTGTTTGTAATTACAAGAATTTCAGTCCTCTAGCTTGTGTCTTCCATCGTGGTAAGTAGTGCTTGCTTAATTCTCGGGTTTCATTCTTGAATTTTCTCTCTTTTATTTGTGGCTTGAGCGAGCTATTTTGTGCCCTTATCCTTGCCCAATTTTGCTCAAATTTGGAGCATGCGCTCGCGGGAGTAGTTTGTTCATTGTGCGACTTTTCATTTCTGATTTTGGGTTATGGGCCTCGCGAGCTCGTTTTTGACCTGAATTTTGACCGGCTATAGTTATAGCATTATGGGTATCGTTAGTCTCATTTTAACATGTAGTTTATGTTCTTGATAGTTTGATTTTCGTTCGAAGCTTCTCGAAGTGGTTCGGGCTTGGACATCATTGTTCCAGCAGCTTGTCATCGGACGACAGGTAAGTTACGATTTAACTCCTTTAGACTTGGCATATATAGGATATAATTTCACTAATTAGCATCCTTGGATTGGGTTTATTAGCTTGGTATCCCAGACCTTGCCCGTTATTTCATGTCCGTATTACTTCACTCGTTTGGTTGTAGAATTCATTGTAATTTGCTTATATCACCCTTGTGGTCCTGTGTGGCTTTATATTTGACTCTGAACCATTTATGATGGGTTATTTGGTAATGTCTGTGAGTCCCTGACATTGATATTATGATCTTAGGCTGGTTATCTGTGTTGTAGAGTGATTGGAGCCTGTACAGAGCTGATAAGTTGATTGTGAGTCGTTGGGCTAGTGTTTGTGAGTGAGCACGCCATTATCATGCATATAAAGAGGTTTTTCACATGCTTTACCATGGTTTTATCTTCGGGCCTACTATTGATGGTTTTCTAAATCTTGCATGGCCCCAAGGGCTCATTTTCGATAAAAGTGGTTATAAAGGGTTTTAGAAATAATTTTCATGGATCTTCTTGGGGTAAGAAAGTTAATAGATTGATTTTATCACTGTTTTTAGACTATTACTAGACTCGACAAGGTTGGAGTGCTAGACATGTTTTAATGTTGATTGAAGATGATACTAGACTCGATTAGGCAGAGCATCAGACTTATTTTACTACTGTTTTAGACCCGGCTATGTCCGGGCACCCTTGTAGGGGCTTTTAAGACTTATTTCACCGATTTAGACCCGGATACACTCTGGGCATGCATTTTTTAGATTGGATTACTAGTTTAGATTTGGATTCACTCCGGACGGTTACGTTGAGCTTACGAGAGTTAGTATGTGGTCGAGGACCTCCATGGACCTTATCGATCTAGACCAGGGGCTATGTGCTGAGTGTGCTGGAGGAGGAGTATATGATGTAGTTGAGGTATACGGGTTGTATCCTTTTATGCATCCTACCTTTTGGGCCCATAAGCACCAGAGGGGGTACATACGGGGTTACTGTTCCACCTGAGTTTCACTACTACATCATATCATCCATTTGTGTGAGATTCCACCATTGTTTGTTGTTTGATGAGTGTATGCTCTGGTAGTATGGGATGCCGGAGGGTTTGTCTTCACTTGTTTGTGTTTCTCGAGTGTATGGGCGCCCATTGAGACTGTAGGTAGACTTAGTTTTACCCTATCGCATCTCTGGCATTGATTATGATTGTATTCGAGTTCACTTCATGTTCTGCTTGGATTATTAGCATGTTTTTAGTAGTAGAGTTGAGTTTTCAAGCATGATTAGATTATTTTCTTCTCTCCTTCCCTTGTTTCACTTGAGGTTACTGGTATACCGTCTATTTCTAATACTTTCTATATGTATATATATATTGTTATTGCGAGGATTTCAGGTGCGTTACTCCTTCTTTCACCTGTGTCTATGTGATATATATTCTAGTAGCTAGCCAAGTATGTTATGTTCCCCTTGTATCCTTCTGTGCTAGCTTTCGTGTACTTATTCTTTGTTTTTTGTGACTACTTGTTTCATTTCTGCTATATTACTGCTCTTATATCTTACATGCACTCAGTCGACCTATGATACCTACTGGATACCCGTTTCTTACCAATTGGTGCTCATACTACACTCTGCATCTTCTTGGTGCAGATTCTAGTGTAGGCCATCACCATTGATTCGTTGGAGACTCGTGCAGGCTGATCTTTTGGACTATCTAAGGCTGAGGGTGAACTCTTGACGGTCGGGCTTAGCTTTTAGGTTATCCTTTGTATCTTGTACTCTTTTTGTTATTCGGAGATAAATATGTATATATTATTTTGGATCTTTTTGTACTCTATTGATAGTTTTCAGCTCTTATGTTATGATACCAGGTTTTGGGTTGGTTTTAGCTTCTATATATATCCCTGTTATTCCTTTTCTTTATATTATATCTCTTGCTTCCACTTATATTGTGTTTTCTTTCGCTTGCTTGTTAGATAGTAGTTCATTACTAACCATTTTGGGCTACATGGATTGGTTTACCTACTAGGGGAATTGTAGGTGCCATCATGACCGAAAAATCAGTTCGTGACACCGATACACATACATATGAGAAAACTAACACCTATAAGAAAAAGTATAAAAACTATCGAGAGATTAATCTTCACCTAAATAAGATTCTCGAGCCCTAAATATTTTCATTGTGGGTGCTATTCCTTTCGTCCATCTTTACTTGTCCATTATGACTTTGCACACCCCTTAAAAATAATAAATAAAAGAATAATTTTTCTATATCATTTCTATTAATTATAAGTCATCTAAATAATGGAAAATGAATGCTATTTAATAACAAAGGTTGTATTGACATAAAATGATAAATTATCTCTTGATTTTCTAAACTGAACAACTAAAATTGGATAACTACTTTTTATGTACCGGACAAGTAAAGATGAACGAAGAGACTATTTTATTTTTATAAAAAGAAAAGATGTTCAATTTTTTAGAAGTACAAACATGTTTCTCCAAAAAAAGAATTACGTATATATGAAAGAGTTATATTATTCATTTGGAAAAACTAAAAAGTAAGTAAAAATTAATTATAGTAAATTTTTGTCCTCCTTTTCCAAAAAAGTTAAACTAAAGTTAGGTAGGAAAAATCAAGAAAACCCTAAAGTAGGAGTTTGGCTTTTTGGATTTCCCAAGATCTTGAGACTTATTTTTCTTGTTATTGTCCTTTTTTATAGGTAATCCCCAACAAGTTTCTCTTAGGGGTAGGAGTTTGACTTTTGGGTCTTTTTTCTTTTAGATATCAAAGTCAGACACTTTGATAGATCAAAGAAGATAAAAAGGAGAGACTTTGAAGACTAAGGATACCTTTGGTGTGATAGATAAGGGAAGATAATTTTGGGATAATTTTTTAATATTTTTTAATTTTTTGTTTGATTATAAAGTTTGAAATAACGTATTTCAGGATTAATAATTAATTTTGAGATAAGTTATCCCTACCTCTGGGTGAAAGAATAATTAATAAATCTAGATAATTTATCTCGGAATAAAATAGTTAAATAATAAAAATATCCCCTCAAACCCTTTTTATACATCACTAATATAAAAAAGTTAAATAAGATGGAGGATATTTTTGTAAACAAATAAACTTATTCTTAAAAATTATTCAATGCATATTTTTTTACAACAAATTAAATACTCAAAAAAAAATAATATGTGGATAACTAATCTCAGCATAACTAACATCATCATAACTTGTATTCAAACCAAACCACCCCTAATAGTTGCTGTTATGTGATGAAATTTTATATTTGGTTTTTTATTTAGTTTTGAGTTTGGTTTGAAAGAATTAACTGTTAAAGTAAATTCTGAAATGAGTACAATTTTTAATTTTTTTCTAAAGGTTATAAAACCAAAAAAATTGTATTTGTTAGAATCAAAATAAGAAGGTGTTAATGAACCTAGCAATTGCAAAACTTGGAATGTTGATAAATCATAAACAAAGAAAAATGCATCTATATAATAAAGGAAACCTCAAAAGTTAAAAATTAGATTACTAAAATAGCCTTCTAAATAACTAAATAAATAAATATGTAAGGAGTGCGTTAAACCCTTTTTTGCATAAATTGTTACATTTTGTGTGTTGTTAACATTTCTTCTATTTGGTATACCATCTTATGTGTTATTTCCAACATAATATTATCTGCTACGTAAGTCAATTAAATGTCAAAACTTATACACACAATCACACACAATGAATATAACTTTTTTCATTGTAGTTGTAATCGGTAGTTTTTAGGTTTATTGTTCCATGTTGTTGTAATTGTAATATTCCTCATGTAAAAACACAACTCCATTTTCAACCGTGGAGGCTTGTGACATTTAAATCAGTATTTTCACATTTACTAAAAACGTATAAAGATCATATATACAATAAGTAAAATATTATAGTACACTTAATGGAGTACGTAGAATTTTTGAGCAATGCGATGTCGATATTTATATAAGAAAGATTTTTTTTTATTCTTTCTATATAAGAAAGAATAAAAATTTAATTACCACTCAAAAGTATGATATATTCTTGGCTCATTGGTATAGTCTAGTTTAAGCTAGAAGAGGTCTTGAGATCAATACTATTTAATCACAATTTAAAGGAAATTTTGCAACAAAATGTCAAAGCATAGGTTGAGGTTCGAACCCCGAAAAGAGGGAGTTGCTCGGATGGTAAACATCCCTCACCTTCTAGTCGAAGATTGTGAGTTCGAGTCACCAAGAGAGTAAAAAAAGTGAAAACTCCTTGGGAGGAGTTTAAAAAAAAGGGTTCAAACCCCAATTCTCAAAGATACAAACTGAGCGATGCCAAGAGGAACCTTTAGTCAAGTAGTGTCATTTTATTTTATATATTCTTTTTATACACAATATTAATATATATACTTAGTAAAAAAATTCAATGAAGCGGTGTCGCTTGACACCCGCTCAACGTGGATCCACCCCTGAGTACACTCAATATGAATACAAGTCAACTCAATACATTGCGCTACTTTTGTGGAATTGATTTTCTATATTTATTTTTAAAATTAGCTAAATATAATTAACACATTCATTATTTTGAAACCTTATACTTTTAAAATTTAATTTTTTTTTACCCAAACATAATGTTAATAAATTTCTATCAATTATTTTTTAAAAATTATGTATTATATTGATATGGGATATACGCACAAAACCCATACATAAAACTAGTATACTAAATGATGCATAATAAATTTGATACGATTCGACCGATAGACCTGCATATGAGAAAACTAATATAAAAGTAAGTATAAAACTATCTAGAAAATAATTTCTTTCAAAACAAGATTTTTTAACCCTAAAAAATTATATTGTGAATATCACTGTGTTTGTGTGAGAAGGAATAATCTTCCGAGAAAAGGGTTACCCAAATATTAAAAAAAATATCTTTTTCCCTTTCAAAAAAAATCAATTATAGTAAATATTTTGTCCTTCCTTCGTGAAAAGATAAAATCCAAATCTAATAAGAAAATCAAGGCTAATCCTAATTGTTTCGTCTATTACCCACTATATAACATGTGCATCTCCCAAGATCTTGAGACTTTTTATCTTTCTTGTCATAGACCTTTTTCTAAAAGTTTTTTGCAAGGTCCATACGCAACCCCCAACAAGTTCCTTTAAAAGGTAGGGTTAGGCATCAAAGTCAATATTTATAGCTTGTTTGGTCAAGTTTATTTTTTTCAAAAGTACTTATTTTAAAAAAATGAGATGTTTGACTAAGCTTTTGAGAGAAAATAAATGCTTCTGATAAGTAGTAGAAGTTGTTTTTTAGAAGTTAAAAATAGTAGTTTATTCCTAAAAGCACTTTTTTGAAAAACACTTTTGAGAAAAATATACTTAAATCACTTTTCAAAAGTTTGGCCAAACACTAATTACTGCTCAAAAGTGTTTTTTAAATTTATTGATCAAACACAAACTGCTTCTCACCAAAAGTACTTTTTTTGAAAAGCACGTCTAAAAAAAGCATTTTTCAAGATAAGCTGATTTTAGAAGATTGATCAAACAACCTATTAGATTCTAAGAGATGAATACATATGTAGATCAAAGAAGAGAGTTAAGAGGGATCAATTTTTGAAGAGTATTGGTTATTGTGATGTGACCAAATTTATATATTTGGTTTTAGATTTATTAGTTTTGAGTTTGGTTTGAAAGAAATAATTGCTTAAGTTAATTTTGAAATGAAAACAAATTTTGATTTTTAGTCTAAAGGTTATAGAACCAAAAAAAATATTGTATTTCACTTATTTTTTAAATTAGAAATATTTTTTCCTTTAGATCCTAACCCCATTGATTGATCAACTTAGTTCTATCGCATGAACGTGGACCAAAATTATAATGAAACACCAAAGAATTTTCAAGTGATGGCTAGGGGGTGAGGTGACTATGTGCTGAGGTGCATTCAGAATTTTAAGTTTATGATTCTCAACAAAAGTATTTTGAAATACAAAAAGAATTTAACGGGAAAACAAATTCTAGGGGATTTGATCGGTAAAAACTTACTCGCACTGGGTGTTTACACCAAATCAATAAATGCATGACATGTGTTTGAATATATACAACAATTACTTAACCATGGTTAATTGATGTATGTAATTACTTCATTAAATTACTTAACCATAATAAGTTATATTGATTTGATGTAAACACCCGGTGTGAGTAAGTATTTACCGATTTGATTCCGTGACAACTGACGCAGATACACTTCAGTTGGTCCCTTCTTTGCCACAAAACCAGCCATCTATCTTGTTATTGGTTCCCATCTATGTATTTTTATACATTTGGTTGATTTTTCAATAAAATTACAACATCTAGGAAAAAGTTACTGGGTTCTCGGGAATCATACCTGCTACACTACAAAAAATTAGCCAGAAAACGAGGGCCAAAATTGACGGACATTATAGATTTTTTTGACAAAATTGATTCATTCATTTATGTCGGATTTTGGCTCATCAATTTTAGCAAATCGACAAACGTCCATCGATTTATTTTAATTCCATTAGGTCAGGTTTTTTAATTACCATCGATCTTAGAAAAAAGAATCCGACTAATAGTCTTGTTAGGAGATTGATGGAGAAGTATAGAGAAAGGAAGAGGGACTTGAATATGGTGTTTGTTAACCTACAAAAGGCATATGGCAAAGTCTATAAGAGGTTCTATGGAGATATTTGGAGGCTAAAGGTGTACATGTAACTTGCATTAGGGCGATTAAGGATATGTATGATAGATGCAAAACCCGGTGAGGAAAGTTGTAGGAAACTCAGAGGATTGCTCAGTTGAGATGAGATTGTACCAAGGTTCAACTCTTAGCTCATTTTTTTTTATCTTGGTGATGGATGAACTGACGCGACATATTTAAGGAGAGGTACGTACCATGATATGCAGATGACATATTATTAATTGACGAGGCACACAATGAAGTAAATGGTATTCTAGAGGTTTGGAGACATACCCTAGAGCTTAAAGGGTTCAAGTTGAGCAAGACTTAAACGAAGTACTTGAAGTGCAAGTTCAGTGTCGTAACTCATCACGAGGCAGATGTGAAATAAGGATTGATATGAGTCATCTCTAAGAGAGGTAGTTTCAAGTATCTTGGGTTAATTATCCAATGAAATAAGGAGATTGTCGATGATGTTACATATGGAGCAGGGTGGACAAAATTGAGGCTCACTTCTAGTGTCTTGTGTGATAAGAATGTGCCACCAAGACTTAAAGGTAAGTTTTACAAAATGATTGTTAGACTAGCTATATTATATTGGGTGGACTGTTGGTTGGTCAAGTACCCGCATGTCTAAAATATGAAAGTAACGGAAATGAGAATGTTGAGATGAATGTGAAGACATACTAGGAGTGATAGAATTACGAACGAAGATATTCAGATAAGGTGAGAGTGACCTCCATGATGGACAAGATGTAGGAGGCGAGACTGAGATAGTTCGAACATGTGAAGAAAAAATATGTAGATGTGTTAGTCCCCTCACCTCATTATGTATCATTTTAATTTTATCGAATATCTCCAAAAGAGACCATCCCCTTCGGCCTTCCTTATAAAATTCCCAAAGCGGATTAAGTTGATACAAGTTAGAGGTGTTGAATTTGGATAGATCAAAATGATTGAGTTAATAAATATGCAAGTCATTAACCATTCAAAAATTACTTAGTGAGAAAGTGTGAGAGGTTGGCTATGATCGGTATTGTAGAAGTAAGTTGAATTTTATTTTGAGAGAGATGATTGAACAAGATATATCACACTTACAGCTTACCAAGAACATGACCCTAAATATGGGATATGGAGATCGAGAATTAAGGTAAAAGGTTAGTAGGTAGTCGAACGTTGTCGAGTTTCCCTTATAAGTAGTATTAATAGTACTCTCCTACTACCTTTGTCTTCGATTTTAATTCTTTACCTGTTGTTTTCTCTACTTCATTTATTGTATAATTTGTTGTAGCTACTATTCTTTTTTTTATTATTTTATATATGATATTTTCACTACTATATTTCCTTTTGAATAATATTTATTTTGCAAGAAAATTTTGATTTCTTGTTTAACCCATAATTTTCCCATCCCACTTTGACCTTTCTTCTTGCTTCCTCACATTATATTAAAACCCAAAAGGCCATAGCAACAACCAAACTCTCCTTATCAACCAATTTGTGGGAAGGAAAAAGAAAATCAACCCCACAAATGGCTTCCATTTGGGCTATGCTATCACCATTGGCACCATACTTCATCTCTTTTATAGCTCTTGTTATTCTTCTTGAACAATTCTCATATCTCAAGAAAAAACGTTACCTCCCTGGCCCGACTCTAGTTTTTCCCTTCCTTGGCAATGTTGTTTCCTTACTCACAAATCCAACTAAGTTTTGGAACCTTCAATCTTCTTATGCTAAGTCCATTAATCTTGATGTATCTGTTAACTACATCACTGGCCGATTTATACTCTATATACGCTCTAGTGAACTATCCCACAAGATTTTCACAAATGTCCGACCTGATGCTTTCCACCTTGTAGGTCACCTTTTTGGCAAGAAACTCTTTGGTGAGCATAATTTAATTTACATGTTTGGTCAACAACACAAAGATCTTCGTCGTAGAATCGCTCTAAATTTCACCCCTAAAGCTCTTTCCATATACACCAGAATTGAACAAAAGATCATGCTCAAACACATGGAGTCCTGGTTGAAAAAGGCTTCAAAATCGCCTTCTAGATCGATTCCACTTCGAGTTCTCTTCCACCATATGAATTTGGAAACTTCCCAAACAGTTTTCATAGGTTCATATTTGAGTGAAGAATCGATGAAGGAATTCAATGATGACTACAATCTTTTTAACGTCGGGTTAGTGAAAATTCCAATTGATTTTCCTGGTTTCGCTTTTAGAAAAGCTAGATTAGCAATTGAAAGACTGATTAACACACTTTCAATATGCGCGGGAAAAAGTAGAGAGAAAATTGAAAAAGGCGAAGAGCCAATTTGTTTAATAGATTACTGGATGCAAGAAACTTTGAAGGAGATAAATGAAGCAAAGAATAACATAAATCAAAAGCCAATTGAATATACCAATAAAGAATTTGGGGGTTACCTATTCGATTTCTTATTTGCAGCTCAAGATACTTCTACATCTTCATTTTCGTGGGCAGTAACACTTTTGGATTCTAATCCAGAAGTTGTAGAAAATGTCCGGAGAGAAGTGTCCAAATTCTGGTCACCGGATTCTGATGAACCTCTCACGGCAGAGCAACTGAGGGAAATGAAGTACGTGGAAGCAGTGGCGCGTGAGGTGCTTAGAATCAGACCTCCGGGGACTGTAATGCCACACATTGCCGGAGAAGAATTCCGGTTAACCGATGATTATGTGATCCCAAAGGGTACAATTGTATTTCCTTCAATTTTCGACTCGTCTTTTCAGGGATTTATTGAACCGGAAAAATTTGATCCAGAACGAGTCATGGAGGAGAGGCAAGAGGACCGAGTTTATAAAAAGAACTTCCTTGTATTTTGGAGCTGGCCCGCACCAATGCGCGGGCCAGAAGTATGCAATCATCCACTTGATGCTCTTCATTGCTTTGTTTACAGCCATGATTGATTTCAAGAGGCACAAAACAGACGGTTGTGATGATATCTGTCATGTTCCTACTATTGTTCCCAAGGACGATTGCACAGTATTTCTTTCACAAAGGTGCACATTCCCATCAATGAAGTAACCAAATTGCACTTATATTAAATCCGTTTCCCATTTGACCAACGATGTAATGGGAAAAAAGCAAAAATAATGTCAAATGGTTGAGGTAGGAAGGATGGAGGGAAGGTCAAATTAATACTATCTTTTATTTTGTTTAAAAAATAATTAGTGTGAATGTCCTTTACTCTGGAATAAATCTCAGCAAATTATCTTCCACCTCTCATTTTTATTATGTAAAACAACTCTCATTCATGATCTCAAATGGATTAACAACTTGTTTGGATGGTTGTTACCTATTGTATCATCATATATTATTAAAAGTATTGGGAAGCTCCAACCTTCAAAGTTGGATTACGATTTTGCCCACGCACTAAATCAAAGTGTGATAAAATATATAATTAAATACCAAATAATAATATTTTAATTGCCTGAAAGTTGGAATACAAACAAACAAATTATACATTGCGCACATTCTTCTTCATCAATGTTATCAGATTGAATGGTCATAATACCTATAATAAATGATTGCAAAGGACACACGTTCTTCATATACCTTATTCATGCCCTCCAAGTGCAAAATTATACACATATCCGATGAATTCAAGTTAATTTAAAAATTAGTAGTGGGTATGTGATTTAATAAATGCTAAATAATTGATATAGAAAATAATTACTATGAAATAACTTACAACAATTTATGGCTTTGTAGACATTGTGAAACTCTTTGTTTTACTTCATTTATCAATTAGCACTAATGATTAATTTATATCAAATTCTGATTATTAAGAAATCTTATGTAAATAGACATCAAGAATCTGCCTAACCCTCACCATTGCATGAAACAAACGCACCAGGTATGTAACAATTTACCTTTAGTCGGTCTGTGTTTCTTTTTTCCCGCAAATCGGTAGGTACGTTACTCATCCTATGTAAGCTGTATGCGGTCATATTTTTTTTATGTTTTGTCCAGTTGTTCCATGTGCAAAAAGAAACTCGAATTGTAGAATTTTTTGTTATGAAAAAAAGACTCAAAACACTACAAAGTCTTCATTCATCACTTAAGGAAAGAACATTGGCTGGAGCAGCTCCAAGTTTATTTTTAATAACTTTTATTAAGTGATATTTTGTTATGAATAGGAAGGGTTATTCTGTTGTTACTTTGTAATAATGTTTTACAGCACCTCTTGTGATGATTTTGACAACACCTTCTTTATGTTATACTAATAATTAGTGAACTTGGCCGCGCTTCGCGCGGTAAAAATATATATATTAGAAGATTTACAAAATGATCATGCTAATAATTAATTTGGATATTATTTGATTCATTTTCCTTTGAGAGAAAGAAAAATGCTAAAAAAAGTGTGGCCGTAAAAGATATTCGAAAATTTACGAAACAATCAGGCTAATAACTAATTTAGATGTCTCGGGAAAAAAATTCTAAAAAACAACATACATTTAGGATTATTGTACGCTTATTCATAATTTGAATTGTAATGATGTTTATTTCTAGTTTTATCTAATTAAGAATTTTAGGAGTATTAAAATAAATTTAGAAAACTAAATTATATATATTTGATCTTATAACTAATAATTAACATAAAATAAAAACATTAAGTATAGTTAGTTGTTTATTGAGAAGATAGAATTTGATCTCAATATTCTTGCAGTTAAAATCAAATCTTTTGAAATACTTTTATTCTTGTTATCTCCGTTCTTAACCAACTCAAACCCATATAATTATTTATCACAAAGTAGTAAAATTACTAAACTTTCTAAGACTGTCTGTCAATAAACAAACCCAAAATCTCAGCATTTTCCTTGTCCGTTAATAAATTTATATTCAAACTATCCTATTGTAATTGTAATAAAATAAGCTTATAGCTAGCTTAGAACTATTTCAACACAGTTCATACACTCTTTCATCGAGGAATAAATCTTGAACCCAAATGTAAAACGTAATGGTTTGAATTAGACCAAACATTTTTTTCTAAATCAATATAATTAAATTTGTTGATATTATTTTTTCAAAAACTAAAACCAACCCTTCAAATATGCAGAATTAATGAGTAATAAAATTAATGAACTTCAATACATTGAGATAATTTCCCATTCAACATCCCTATCCAACTCTTTTAATAATTTGGCACATCTTAATAACCATACACGTAAAAAATAAAGAAAACGAACTGTTTACATTAAATAAAGGAAATAAAAACCATGGAAAGACCAAAAAAAAAATCAAAAGGGGAGAATAAACAATGAACATGAAGATTATGAAAAGAAGTTGATGCCTTGCATGTAACAAAATTCAGCAAGCGATATTTATTATTTGTGCTGATTGGTGAAGATATGCAGATGATAAGATGCTTCTACAACGACCTCTTCCATTAATTGTCTGTTCCTTTATATATTCCTCGACAATGGAGAACCGATCACACCATTCTAACTGGCAAAAATAGTTATAACTTCTCATCGAAAATTAAATATTACATATTCCATGAAAAATGTGTTTAAATTTAATGTAAATGCCATATAATTATGAATCCCTTTGCATATCCATATTCACAAAGATAGAACCGTCTCGATATCAAAAAATGTAAATCTCAATTTGTTGAAATAGTTGTAAAAGAATATGCTAGATGCTTCGGAATTTGTATAGTGTTACACACCTATCAAATTTCAGTTGATTATACAATTTAAATAGAAGTGAAAAAATAGAAGACATCTCTATATAAGTAGAAACATAAAAAACTTTAAGGAAATTTAGGTTACCCTGTTCTCTTTAGATTTGATTATCGTCATACTTTCTAATAGCAACTTTGAAGAGCCGGTAAAGAAAAAAAATTGAAATCATGATCATAATTCATAAAGTAGTGATAGAAATATAAAAGTAATCATGGATAACAAAATGATAATATTCATTTTTCATCTTACTCAAGAATTTCGGATGTTGATGACAGGGGCAAAAACTCAAAATCAACCAAATATCAAAACTACAACATAAATTATTGTTCAAGATTTTCGATTTTGTGAGATTTGGATATGAAGGAATAGAAGTTCTCAAAGTGATATTTTGTAGGTATTACTGGTAACTGATGTGAAGTTGAATTGGCAAAATAATTTTAAAAAAATTAATGTGCCAATAAACCTTAACTTATTATTACCGTTACTAATTTCTAAGTTAATAAGCTTTATTTGGTTCCCTTCAAATTAATGTCTTTATTATTGGTATATAATAGAGGGGTTTCAAGAAATGAATTAAATGCCAATGAGGAAAGAAATATAATTTTTTTACAAGTTTTTAGGACTGAAAATTAAGGAAAAAATTCAAAATTCTAGAAAAAAAGATAAATAGTGATACTGGCCAATGAGACATGCCACCTCACTTTTTTATTATTCAACTTTATATTATATATAGATTTCTTATGCACTATAATTTTTAAATGTTGATGGGATTGTTCAAATGTTATATCATTATTAATGAAAGTTAAAAATATTCATTTCTTTTTTATTCAAAGACTTAAAAATATAGATTATACAGAAATAGTTTATAGCCAATACATCAAGTGATCTCTTATTTTTGTAACACTTATGATTTTGTATGACTACTACGATTCTCACTTTAAAATATAGTTTTGATCGTAACACTTTGACTTTGTGGGGAGACTTAGTTGTAACCGAAGGAAAAATGCTAGAGAGACTGATTGTTCATGTATTTCAACTTGAATATTCATACTGAGCAACCTATGATATTACACTGTGATTTTAACATGACTCAGAGCATATGTAGTTCTTATTTGGGACTCACGTGCATTAACTAGTAGATAATTAAATTAAAAAGATGGAAAGTATATTTGAAGATAGATGAGGATGAAATCAATAAGATTAGATCTTTAGCTTGTTAAGAAGAAAATAAATATCATTCACGATATTTGAACATTTGGTCAATACTTATTTATTGTTTTTGTAGAAGGCAAATTTATCGAGGAGACCCTTCAACTTATCCCGATTTGATATCTCGGCGCCTAACTCCTCAAAATTTTATTGAAACACTTTAACCAGTTCAAAATTGAAATTTTGAACATCTTTGATTTTTGACTAAGCTTATGTGACATTAATTTTGCTGAGTCAGATAAAGTATACGATTACACGCCTTTAAAAGCGAGTGAACACATAAATTTGAACAAAAAATATTAAAAATAATGAGTGGGGTAGGGGGGGGGGGGGGGTGATGATAAAACAAAGAGAATTAAAAGAAATCCTGAATTTGCTTTCTTCTTTGAACTTTTAAACTATACTAGTTCTGG
Source organism: Jaltomata sinuosa (assembly GCA_003996215.1). Lineage (NCBI taxonomy): Eukaryota > Viridiplantae > Streptophyta > Magnoliopsida > Solanales > Solanaceae > Jaltomata > Jaltomata sinuosa. The sequence continues at coordinate 155,703 of QJPP01007257.1, forward strand.
GCACGTACGTTGCACGTGTATCTCATATAAATTTGTATTATAAAAATTTATAAGCTCAATTTAAATAATAGTTAAACTGTTTAACATTTTTAAGATGAGGATGAAATCAATAAGATCAGATCTTTAATTAGCTCTTTTAGAAGAAAATAAATATCATTCATGGTAATTGAACATTTGGTCAATACTTATTTATTATTTGTAGAAGGCAAAATTGCCGAGAAAACCCTTTAACTTGTCCTGATTCGATATTCTGGCCCCTAACTCCTCTAAGTTTCATCAAAACACTTTAACGAGTTCAAAACTAAAATTTTGAACACCTTTAATGGTTGACTAAGCTTATGTAGCATTAATTTTATTGAGCCGGATAAAGTGAGTGATTACACGCCTTTTGAAAGTGAGTGAACACACAAATTTAAATAAAAAAATTTTAAAAATAATGAGTGCGGGGTGAGGGTGCGGGCGCGGGGGGGGGGGGGGGGGAGGGGTTGATAACAAAACAAAAAGAATTTAAAAAAAAGTCTTGAATATGCTTTTTTCTTAGAACTTTTAAATTATACTAGTTCTGAGCACGTGCGTTGCACATGTATCTCATATAAATTCATATTATAAAAAAAATTACAAGCTCAATTTAAATAATAGTTAGACTAAAATGCCCTTTTGTGGTCTTAAACATGTCATATGAAAAGTTAGAATAAAAGAGTTGTCGAAAAAGGAAAGAGACTCTCTTTGTGAAACAGATTAAAAAGAAAAGTAAGACAAACAACTTAAAACGGAGAGAGTATAAAATAATTTAAGATAAAATAAAAGAAAAATTAAATACTATTTATATTTGTTGCACGGCGTAAAATAAAAGAAAAATTAAATACTACCTATATTTGTTGCATGGCGAAACCTGGAAACAAAGCAAGGAAAGATTAATTAATCCATGGAAACAAAGCAAGGAAACAAAACAAATCTCTACCAACCTTGGTGTAATGGTGTAAGCGTTAGCTTTTCGTTTAGGAGGTGCAATTCGGAAGTTAACATCAAAAGTAACGATGTATATATATCCTCTCTTTGTCCCCGTTAATTCTTGGGCACTATTAAAGTTTTAACACCATTATGCAATTGAGAAAAATATGTTGAAGTTTTGTTGCTATTAAAGAAAAAATGAGAGGCTTCTCTAATTTCCAAAAATTAAATAAAATCCCATAAACCTTTTTTAAAAAGTTATTCAAACGATTCATGCATCTTAACTAAAAAATCATTTATAGAGTAATCTCAGTTAGAAGGCAACAACAACAACAACAACATACCCAGTGTATTCCCACAGCGTGGGGTCTGGGGAGGGTAGAGTGTACGCAGTCCGTACCACTACCTCAGAGGTGAGGTAGAGAGGCTGTTTCCGATAGACCCCCGGCTCAAGACAAAAACAGTCTACAAATAGGCTAAATACTACCAGTTAGAAGGCAATAAAAAAATTTATTTAGAAGGCAACATACTACCATTTGAGCACTATAAGCTGTTGAAATTGGTGACATATAAGGAACTATATCTCGGCAAGTGTTCATTTCATATGACACGAGCCATGTGTACATATGAAGATGGAGCCTAAAAATCCTTATAAGAAATAATAAAAAATCCTTATAATTTTACTAAGATAGATGAGGATGAAATCAATAAGATCAGACCATTAGCTATTTTAGAAGAAAATAAATATCATTCGTGATAATTGAACATTGGGTCAATACTTATTTATTGTTTGTAGAAGGCAAAATTGCCGAGGAGACCCTTTAACTTATCCTGATTCGATATCCCAATGCCTAACTCCTCTAAGTTTCATCGAAACACTTTAACCAATTCAAAACTAAAATTTTGAACACCTTTGACTGTTGACTAAGCTTATGAGACATTAATTTTATTGAGTCAGATAAAATGTGTGATTAAACGCCTTTGAAAGCGAGTGAACACACAAATTTAAATAAAGAAATATTAAAAATAATGGGTGGGGGGATGGGAGGGGTTTATAACAAAACAAAAAGAATTTAAAAAAATCTTGAATTTGCTTTCTTCTTTGAACTTTTAAATTATACTAGTTCTGAGCACGTGCGTTGCACGTGTATCTCATATAAATTCGTATTATAAAAAATTTACAAGCTCAATTTAAACAATATTTAAACTGTTTTAATTACTTAATATATATCCTTCATAAGTTAAACGACCAAATACAATATATAGTTATAATACAAGAATAATGCTAGGAAATATAATAAAGTTCAAAGAGACTAATATATTTTGTGGTTTATTTTGAAAAGAGAACAACGTCAACTGACAATATATATGAATATCCTTCTCTCTCTGTTTCAAAATTGATGCATCTGACATAACACGTGAATGTACCATCTCAAACATACTTTTTCGCTTTATTCTAACACTCTCATTACTTACACAAGTAGAAGGTGAATAACAGACACTAAATTCACCATTACTAGATCCACCGCCACCGCCTTCACCGTCACCCATCGCCACTTACTTTATCTTGTTGTTTGTCATTCCTGTTCATGAGGTTGTTTCTGTCAACCTACCGGACCGTGCGGGCGCCTACTCTAATCACCTAGATAGACGAACCCTTACCACCCATCCAATAGGTAACATGCGAAAATAAAGTAAATCATCAAATTAAGCCATCTTTATACATAACTGAAATCCTTTCTTTACAAAATCATGTTCAGAAATAGGCTATATAAAAAATTGCGAAAAAATCTTTACAACATTTTAAAAACACCCTCCCCTAGGATCTAGTCTAAACAGGTACAAGAGCTACTACAAGATGACACAAAGAGGGAAAAAGACCTAACTTTCGCCATGGGAATCGAAGACAGAAGTTGTTGGAGATCTCATCGCCGCGAACCTATGAAACATCACCAACCTGCAATCAAACTATACCAAAAGGTATAGAAAGAGTAGAGTCAGTACAAACACACGTACTGGTAGGCATCATTGGTTGACCTGAATCCACTCCTACCATCATATAAGAAAAACAGGAAAACATGAATGTAATTAACATAGCTTGATTTCTATTCTCTGACATTCTTCCGCTGCCAACTCCCTCATTCTCAAGACTTCCTAGTCCCATTAACCTTAGACTTCCCCAAGTCTCCCAATCCTGAACTTCCCAAGCCTCAATATTCTAGACTTCCCAAGTCACCTTATTCTAGACTTCCCAAGTCACCTTATTCTAGACTTCCCAAGTCACCTTATTCTAGACTTCCCAAGTCACCTTACCCTTCACCGATGTCCATGTTCATACCTGGACTACCCTTCCCTTACCCAAGTCAACTATCTAACTGTCCTTCAGACTTAGCCCGGCTAATTGCCCAACCCAACCACTTATACTCGTAACATTTCTTGCCAGGGTCCAACCCTCCACGGATCTATAGTAAACCTTCTAATATGTTTGCAACAACTAGAACCACAACCCCAGACTCTCAGTCTTCCTCCCGGTCTAACCACCCATGAAATCCACCTACCAACCCTTTCTACCTTCAATAAAAACACTAGAGTTACATCTAATTCCCTTTGCAACACATGACCCGGACCCTCCAAGGATCCCCTTAAACACCCTCAGTATTAACAAGCTACCCCGGTCTATATCGAGACCGACCCTTAGTCATTAATCATAATTAGTCCATAACCATCTAGGCACACTCAATGAGATAATATATATAAATATAGGCACTTACCCGTCCTCTTTCACATAGTCCGGACCCAACCCGGGATCCCTTCTAAACAATACCTAAGTGTCAATGATCAACCCGGCCTAACCTAAGACCACACAACAGTTAGATAGAAATTCCCGGCCACTCAAGGACCATCAAACCAATAACACATTTTAATAAGCAACCCGGTCCACTGACGGAACCAATATCAATCAATGCAACACCATAATAACAATGCAATGATGCAACAAAAGTAAACCCGTACCAGGCGTGGTACTCGTGCCAACCAAGTGTTATACCCGTACCAGGCATGGTACCCGTGCCAACCATTTGTGATACCCATACCAAGCATGGTACCCGAGCCAACTGAATGTCAATAATCCACAGTCAAATGCATGAACAAACAACTTGTAAACCAACAAGCAAATACCGTTCAAATCACAGACTGTAAAGCAGGAAACTTAGACATTCTATACAACTTTCCTAAGCAATGTAATTCATACAATCACTTAGATAAGAGTACAAAATATACAACATTCACAGAAATTCGTAAGCCATCACCTACCCCTTCCCGCGTACAATAACGAACCATCAATCCCGTCCAAAGACTATCCCCGGTTCACCCTTATTATTCTAGAGCATGTAACAAGCGAATTCCCTCTTTATTAATCATATAAGCAGCCACACAATTCCCTTCCTCAACCTTAGCAAGACTTCCACTAAGTTTTTAGGCCATAAACATTCCCGAAACCCCACCTAGGAGTTTCCTATTCCCGTTTCCCGTGACTCCCCAAGCACTCTCCCGGTTCCCCCGAACCTTCCCGACATATTAGTCCCTTAATCTATCAAGTTATCACACCCATATGCATAATGTAAACACATAGCCAAATCATAAGACCAACCGTTTACCCCGTACACCCTAGAATTAACACAACCAATCCCGAATCCGCCAGGATTCATGCCCGGAGCCTAAAACATGTATTCTCCATTTTGACTATACAACAAGTACGGAAAGTAAAAAGGTCTAACTACTCATGAAAACCTAGCCTACTTGGATGCCAACAGCTGAATTGATGCATTTCCGGCTCTGTGGTTGTATTCCCGGCTGACCCGTGATCCTGGAACCCGCTGTTTCGTGTCCCTTCATCCATGACCCCTCCTCCTCAAGATTCCCTAGCCTTGAAGCAGCATGAGAGGGTTTTTGGAGGAACCCTCGTATGTTTTCCAACTGAGAAGGAGAGACTTTTTAATAAAATCCCGTCATAGGCTACTGCCTCCCGTAGCTCCGCTATAGCGGTCTACTCCTCCGCTACAGCGGTTCCGCTATAGCAAAATAATTACCGCTATAACGGAGTGACGTCAACCCAGACTATTTCCAAAGATCAGAAATTTTTCCATGACGTCACCTACTTACCCCAAATGGATTTTAATCATTTTCCCCAAATTTACAAAATCGAAATAAAATTAACATAACGACGGGCCTGGTCGTTACAACAGATACCAATTTACCGATCGTTCATCCCCAAATGATCCAGGGAGAGGAACTAACCTGGGACTCTCACTGTCCCAAGTGACCGCGAAATTAACGAACCTACGTAAGTTTTTAGACCTTCCCTTTATGACTACTCTTATTACCTTGCTTCGACGAAGAATCTATGAGCTTCACAAGGACAATTACACATGTCCCCATCCCAAGTACCCAAGAAATTCGGGGCCTCATGTCACCTGGGGATGGACGAATTGGAAAGACCCGGGAGAACTTTTCCCTTACTGATAATTGACTGAATCATCTGCTGTAGCGGATATTACACCGCCATAGCGGTCCCATTATAGCAGACTGCCGATCGCTATAGCTGTTGACTGCAGAATGAAATGGGGATAAAACGGATTTCACCCCCATTCTCCCAATATCCCTTTCAAAACTCTACATTCTCTCCCGATTATCCCACTTCCAACGTCAAAAATTTCAGGTAATAATCGAAATCCCTCCTTCCCTTACTTTCTTGCACAATTTTGTACATAAATGTGGTAGAAAACTAGGAACTTGCAGCATATTGAAGTGGGTTTTGGACTTTAACCTTTGGTTGAATTTTTGTCGAATTTTCGAAGCATGGACGCTTCCCTTATGTTTACAATGCCTCCAAGGCGTTCTGGGCGTAAGGATTATGTTATTATTGGCCAAAAATAGGTGGGAAAGTGAAGGGTCGTTCTTGAACAAAAGTAGTGATTAGGGCGATTTATAGGCATTAAAATTCCCAATTTTTTGTAGAATCTAGTAATGGGGTACTTTTGGTAGGTAGATCTGGACTTGGGATTACAAAAATGGAGTTTTGGACCAAAGGGCGTCATTGATGCACCCCTTGAAGGTCTGGGATGATGAAGACTGCTATACCAGTTGAGCTCCGCTATGGCGGAAGAACTATAATGGATATTTTACCGCGATAGCGGTTCCGCTGCAGCGGTCGCGTCATCCGCTATAGCGAAAGGCCTCAAAATAGTGGCCTTCCCCAGCCTACACTTAGAAAATTTTTCCTCCTTTTTCGTGTCCTATTACTTTTCTAATCCCGTTTTCTTCTTACCCTTGCAGGATAACACAATGTCTGAAAAACAAGTGCATGAATATGACTATGAGCGATTTCCCGATGAAGCTAGTCGGGAAAGGCTCAGTGATTACCGAAGATTTGGCTTCTGCTATGAGAGAGGTTGCCGTATGACTGGGATAGATGGAAAAGCGACTGATTTCCACAGCCGGGTTTGAGAGTTCGGGTGGGAACCTTTGCTAGTGGCTCCTCCTTCTGCATTAACCGGCTGGGTGCGGGAGTTCTATGCCATCCTCCCTATAGTCCGCTGGGGTGAGCCGAATCCTACCATCTGGCTACGAGGGGTGGATGTTCCCATGGATGCCCGGACCATCAATAAGGTGCTAGGGGTGCCCCACATCTCCAATGCAGCGTACATGGCTAAGTCCCGGCTGTGGGACATGACCTGGTTGAGAGATGCTCTGGTGGACCCTGCATCCAAGGAAAAAGTGTATTGGGTCAGCCCCGAGGGCATTACTAGTCTACTTCTCCTCCGAGGCTAGGAGGTGGCTAAATTTGGTGTCCCAGAGGATCCATCCATCGGGAAATCAAATCGACGTGACTTATGCCCGTGCTCTGGTGATCGCTTGTGCCATGCAGGGGATTATCATGAATGTGGGGGAGCAGATCATCTAGGAATGGAAGAGCTTCTATAGTGGTCCCAGGAAGGGCCCTATTTGACCGGGCTGGTTTCGGAGCTATGCAGGCGAGCTGGTGTGCCTCAGGACCATATGGATGCAGAGGTGGCCATGGATGAGCCCTTTGACCCGGTCCGGGTGAAGGAAATTTCCAATAAGAAGAGGAAAGTGGGTGAGGCAGGGAGAAGTTAGCCAGTGGAGGAGGTCGACGATGATGATGATGAGGATGATGATACCCCTGCCCCTCCCCAGTCCCAGCCCCCGATCATTAGAGCCCAGCTGGAGGAGAATCTAGCAGCTGTCCGGAGGTTCATGGAGGATCCTAATGCCGGAGGCGCAGCCCCTCACCCAACCACTCAGGAACTTGCAGCACTCCGAAGGGAGTTAGAAGAGGAGAAAAGGAAGAGGCGCTACCGGGACCGTATGTTTGCCTAGATGTGGAAGACCATAAAGGTCACGTTCTCCTGTGCTGCTCCTGGTCAGGAGCTCCCCACCCTCGAGCCCGAGGACATGCAGGAGTTCCCCTTCCTGAGCGAGGCTGAGACCTAGGACTCCCCCCTTGTTACTGATATTTACTGTTGGTTTGCCCCCGTTTGAGGCTCGTTTCAGACAATCTTTCCCCTTCCCTTTTTATTTTGGGCACGTGGATGCCCGTGTTAGACACTATTTCCTTTCCCACACATATATATATATATAGCTGCTTTTCCTTGGTTTATACAGTGGTTTCGGTGATTTATGCTTGTTTTTATCTTGTCCCCTGAAGGGTCCAAAAATAGGGGAAAACAGAGCAGCTCACTGCCTCGCTGCCCTCCGCTATAGCGGTTGGTTATTCCGCGATAGTGGTTCTGCTATAGCAGATATTTCACCGCTATAGCGGTCCCGATGGTAATTGTACAGAAAATTTGATTTCCAGCTATATGCACTCAACCCCCTTCCCTGTCACCACTGCCCCAACCTGTAAGTCCCGCCATGGTCTTAAACCACCCTCAAGACCATTCCTGGCACCGAACCCATTAGAATCAAGCATAACACATCATAAAGTACATCAAATTTATAAGAAATTCGCAACAATTAATTGTTTTTTGGTAATAATTTCCCGCTATTACACACTACTGACTCCCTTGTTCCCATGGTTCCCAACCAAGTTTCCGACTTTCCTGAAATTGAAGCTTCTCTACAGTCACCGTTCCCAATCCCTTATCATCTTAACCAATGATAAGTCCTTTCTAACCTGCAGTACCCTTTTTCAAACTGAGACAATTAACAGACTAACACAGTCTAAGGCACACAAACTTTTCCACTTACGGACCTTCCGTAGACTCTGCATGCACACCAATTGAAAAATCCACACATATTCCAATCAAGTCACATAAGGCTGTACACACAATAATTTAAATTTTTCAAGTCGCAACAAAAGCAAATCCTAGCAAGTCAATTCACAGGTCCCACCTTCGTTTGTACCATGGATGACCATTAGTCGGTTATACATGCTTGTCACAGCCTCTTAGGCTAGATACCAATTGGAACCTTCCCGGTTCCAATTCCTCTTGCTTGTCCTGTTGTAACTGAGGTAGGGAGACCTCATTTACCTTACTGAGATACCAATTGGAATCGAGTGATACCAATTGGACCCAACCTATACAAGCAAGCACGAATCGCACGAAAGAATGAGAGAAGGGTGACAATTCCTAGAGGGCCTTATCGTTCCTCAAAGATTAGATGTGGACGTCAACACACCAATCCATAGGACCCTATTCAACACTTTGCTCTTGTACTGGGAGACCGGTAACCTAGGCTCTGATACCATCTGTCATGACCCAACCTACCGGGCCGTGCGGGCGCCTACTCTAATCAACTAGATAGACGAACCCTTACCACCCGTCCAACAGGTAACATGCGGAATTAAAGTAAACTATCAAATTAAGCCATCTTTACATATAACTGAAATCCTTTCTTTACAAAATCCTGTTCAGAAATAGGCTACATAAGAAATTACGGAAAAATCTTTACAATATTTTAAAAACACTCTCCCTTAGGATCTAGTCTAAACAGGTACAAGAGCTACTACAAGATGACACAAAGAGAGAAAAAGACCCACCTTCTGCCATGGGAATCAAAGACAAAAGTTGCTAGAGATCTCATCGCCGCGAACCTATGAAACATCACAAACCTGTAACCAGACTATACCAAAAGGTATAGCAAGAGTAGAGTCAGTACAAACACACGTACTGGTAGGCATCATCGGTCGACCCGAATCCACTCCTACCATCATATAAGAAAAATAGGAAAACATGAATGTAATTAACATAGCTTGATTTCCATTCTCTGACATTCTTCCGCTACCAACTCCCTCATTCTCAAGACTTCCTAGTCCAATTAACCTTAGATTTCCCCAAGTCGCCCAATCCTGAACTTCCCAAGCCTCAATATTCTAGACTTCCCAAGTTACCTTATTTTAGACTTCCCAAGTCACCTTATTCTAAACTTTCCAAGTCACCTTACCCTTCACCGATGTCCATGTCCATACCTGGACTACCCTTCCCTTACCCAAGTCAACTGTCTAACTGTCCTTCAGACTTAGCCCGACTAATTTCCCAACCCAACCACTTATACTCGTAGCATTTCTTGCCAGGGTCCAACCCTCCACGGATCTGTAGTAGACCTTCTAATATGTTTGCAACAACTAGAACCACAACCCCAGACTCTCAGTCTTCCTCCCGGTCTAACCACCCCATGAAATCCACCTACCAACCCTAGCTACCTTCAACAACAAAACTAGAGTTACATCTAATTCCCTTTGCAACACATGACCCAGACCCTCCAAGGATCCCTTTAAACACCCTCAGTATTAACAAGCTACCCCGGTCTATACCGAGATCGACCCTTAGTCATTAATCACAATTAATCCCCGACCATCTAGGCACACTCAAGGAGACAATATATATAAATATAGGCACTTACCCGTCCTCTTTCACATAGTCCGGACCCACCCCGAGATCCCTTCTAAACAACACCTAAGTGTCAATGATCAACTCGGCCTAACCTAAGACCACACAACAGTTATATAGAAATTCCCGGCCACTCAAGGACCATCAAACCAATAACACATTTTAATAAGCAACTCGATCCACTCACGGAACCAATATCAATCAATGCAACACCATAATAACAATGCAATGATGCAACAAAAGTAAACCCGTACCAGGCGTGGTACTCGTGCCAACCAAGTGTTATACCCATACTAGGCGTGGTACCCATGCCAATTATTTGTGGTACTCGTACTAGGCGTGGTACCCGAGCCAACCTAATATCAATAATCCACAGTCAAATGCATGAACAAACAGCTTGTAAACCAATAAGCAAATACTGTTCAAATCACAGACTGTAAAACAGAAAACTTAGACATTCGATACAACTTTCCTGAGCAATGTAAGTTATACAATCACTTAGATATGAGTACAAAATATACAACATTCACAGGAATTTGTAAGCCATCACCTACCCCTTCCCGGGTACAATAACGAAACATCAATCCCGTCTGAAGACTATCCCCGGATCACCCTTATTATTCTGAAGCATCTAACGAGCAAATTCCCTGTTTATTAATCATATAAGCAGCCACACAATTCCCTTACTCAACCTTAGCAAGATCGCCGCTAAGTTTTCAGGCCATAAACATTCCCGAAACCCCACCTAGGAGTTTCCTATTCTCGTTTCTCGTGACTCCCCAAGCACTCTCCCGGTTCCCCCGAACCTTCCCGACATATTAGTCCCTTAATCTATCAAGTTATCACACCCATTTGCATAATCTAAACACATAGCAAAATCATAAGACCAACCGTTTACCCCGTACACCCTAGAATTAACACAACCAATCCCGAATCTGCCAGGCTCCGTGCCCGGATCCTAAAACATGGATTCTTTATTTTCACTATACAACAAGTACGGAAAGTAAATAGGTCTAACTATTCATGAAAACCTAGCCTACCTGTATGCCAGCATTTGAATTAATGCATTTCCAGCTCCGTGGTTGCGTTCCCAGCTGACCTGTTATCCTGGAACCCATTGTTCCACGTCCCTTCAGCCATGACCCCTCCTCCTCAAGATTCCCCAGCCTTGGAGCAGCATGAGAGGGTTTTTGGAGGAACCTTCGTATGTTTTCCAACCGAGGAAGAGAGACTTTTTAATAAAATCCTATCACAGGCTACTGCCTCTCGTAGCTCCACTATTGCGGTCTACTCCCCCGCTACAGCGGTTTCGCTATAGAAGAATAATTACCGCTATAGCAGAGTGATGTCAGCCCGGACTATTTCCGAAAATCAAATTTTTTTCCATGACATCACCTACTTATCCCGAATGAATTTTAATCATTTTCCCCAAATTTACGAAATCAAAATAAAATTAACATAACGACGGGCCTGGTCGTTATAGTTTCTTTCATCAAAGATAAGCTTTTTGATCTCACTCTTTTCATAGTTGTTGGTTTTTTGTTTCTTTGCTGCAGACTTTCCCTTCAAGATTTAATAAGATAATTTAGTAAGAATAATGTAATTTTCTTGGCACCTTAATGTGACGATAATTAAGAGTGGTGTAGTTAGGAGGTCCCTGTTGAAATGATCACTTTTTGTAAAAATATAAGGTAAGACTAGGTAATCACTTCTTGCATTTTTTTTGAATTTTATTTTAGCACTTTTAGCTTTACAGAAACTTGCCCAAACAAGCTATAATTATCCAACAAAATGCATATATTGTAAGAGTTTACTATAGACTTTCTTACTTCATTTGTTTTTTTATCAACTACCACCTTTAGGTTAACCAAACCTTCGATATGTCTTCTTACTTTCTACATAGAACGACGCTTGCCACGTTTGCTCATATGAAAGTAAAACTGCAATCAAATAATAATTTTTTAAGTTTATTGGTGGTCATTGAATCATATTTCTGAAGCATGAAATAAAGAAAAGAACATATCATACTTTCTACATAGATCGACACTTGCCCTGTTTGCTCTTATGAAAGTAAAACTGCATCCAACATGATTTTTGTAAGTTTATTGGTGGTCTTTGAACCCCATTTCTGAAGCATGGAATAAAGAAAAGAATATATCATACATTTCGAAGGTAATTTTGAGATCTTCCTTCTGAATAACAAACATGTGTAGCTAGAGAAATGAATATATATAATGCGGGTGTATGTACTTCAGGAAACTACCAAGTCTCGACATTCGGATGAAAAAAATACATCATAAAAGAAATTATATTACCCTGTCAAATTTTTCATTTGGACGTTGTCTCCACCCGTACAACATCTTATAATGTTTGCGGTTAAGTCAGCGGGGATCACTTTTTGGTTCTTCTCCTAGATTGTCCCTTAAAGGTAGCATACAACCATCCATATCAACACGAGCTAGCCACTCTTCTCGCAAATGCCTGTATCTATTCAAAAATGAAATAAGTGACTTATTTGTGCATTTTCTCATTAGATGGCACACTTATTAGTCAGTTCATCCTTCATTTAATTTGTTTGTCTAATTTTGACTTGGCACAGAGTTTAAGAAAGTAAAGAACACTTTGGAATCATGTGATTTTAAACTAAAGATATGTAAAATTTACCAAAATACCTTTTTGTGGTCTTAAACATATCATGTGAAAAGTTAAAATAAAAAAGTTGTCAAAAAAGGAAAGAGACTTTCTTTGTGAAATGGATTAAAAAGGAAAGTAAGACAAACAATTTAAAACGGGGGGAGTATAAAATAATTTAAGATAAAACAAAAAAAAATTAAATACTACCTATATTTGTTGCGCGGCAAAACCTGAAAACAAAGCAAGGAAAGATTAATTAATCCATGAAAACAAAGAAAGGAAACAAAACAAATCTCTACTAACCTTAGTGTAATGGTGTAAGCGTTAGCTTTTCGTTTAGAAGGTGCAATTCAAAAGTTAACACCAAAAGTAATGGTGTATATATATCCTCTCTTTGTCCCCATAAATTCTTGGGGTACTATTAATTAAAGTTCCAACACCATTGTGCAATTGAGAAACTATATTGAAGTTTTGATGAAATTAAAGAAAAAATGAGAAGCCATCTCTAATTTCTAAAATTAAATAAAATCTCATAAACCTTTTTCCAAAAGTTATTCAAACGATTCATGCATCTTAACTAAAAAAATATATTTATAGAGTAATCTCAATTAGAAGAAAACAAAAAAAAATTATTTAGAAGGCAACATACTGCCATTTGAGCACTTTTAGTTGTTGAAATTAATGACATTTAAGGAACTATGTCTCGACAAGTGTTAATTTCATATGAACAAGCCATGTATATATAAAGATGGAGACTAAAAATCCTTATAAGAAACAAAAAAAAATTCAAGAAAAATTCAAGAATGATAGTTGAGAAGCAATATGCTTTGAGGCTTTAAATAGCAATGAGTATATATAGATTATTAAATTATAAAGATGACAAGTATTTTTGAAGATAGATGAGGATGAAGTTCTTTTAGAAGAAAATAAATATCATTCACGATATTTGGACATTTGGTCAATACTTATTTATTGTTTGTAGAAGGCAAAATTGCCCAGGAGACCCTTCAACTTGTCGCGGTTTGATATCCTAGCCCCTAATTCCTTGAAGTTTCATCTAAACACTTTAACCAGTTCAAAACTTAGATTTTGAACACCTTTGACTGTTAACTAAGCTTATGTGACATTAATTTTACTGGACCGAATAAAGTACATGATTACACGCCTTTAAAAGCGAGTGAACACATAAAAAAAATTTAAAAAAAAATTTAAAATAATGGGTGGGGTAGGGGGAGGGGGGTTGATGACAAAACAAAAGTAATTAAAAAAATCTTGAATATGCTTTCTTCTTTAAACTTTTAAACTATACTAGTTCTGGGCACGTACATTGCACATGTATCCCATATAAATTTGTATTATAAAAAAATTATAAGCTCAATTTAAATAATAGTTAAACTGTTTAAATTTTTTTAAGATAGATGAGGATGAAATCAATAAGATCAGATCTTTAGCTTTTTTAGAAGAATATTAATAACATTCGTGGTAATTAAATATTTTGTCAATACTTATTTATTATTTGTAGAAGGCGAAATTGTTGAGGAGATCCTTTAACTTATCCCAGTTTGATATCCTGATCCCTAACTCCTTTAAATTTCATCAAAACACTTTAACCAGTTCAAAACTAAAATTTCGAACACCTTTGACGGTTGACTAAGCTAATGTGACGTTAAATTTATTGAGTCAGATAAAGTGCATGATTATACGCCTTTGAAAGCGAGTGAACACACAAATTTAAATTAAAAAAATATTAAAGATAATGGGTGGGGGGATGGTGGAGGGGTTGATAACAAAACAAAAAGAATTTTAAAAAAATTCTAAATTTGCTTTCTTCTTTGAAATTTTAAATTATACTAGTTCTAGGCATGTGCATTGCATGTGTATCTCATATAAATTCGTATTATAAAAAATATTATAAGCTCAATTAAATTAATAGTTAAACTGTTTTAACTATTTAATATATATCCTTCATAAGTTAAATGACCAAATACTATATATAGTTGTAATACAAGAATAATGCTATGAAGTATAATATAGTTCAAAGAGACTAATATTTTTTGTGGTTTATTTTGAAAAGCGAACAACATCAACTGATACTATGTATGAATATTTTTCTCTCTCTGTTTCAAAATTGATGCATCTGATATAACACGTGAATTTACCATCTCAAACATACTCTTTCGCTTTATTCTAACACTCTCATTACATACACCAGTAGAAGGTGAATAACAGACACCAAATCCACCATTACTAGCTCCATCACCACCGCCACTGCCTTCACCGCCGCCCATCGCCACTTACTTTATCATTGTGTTTGTCATCCCTGTTCATGAGGTTGTTTCTTGCATCAATGAGAAGCTTTTCGACCTCACTCTTTTCATAGTTGTTGGTTTTCTGTTTCTTTGCTGCAGACTTCCCCTTCAAGATTTAATAAGACAATTTAGTAAGAATAATGTAATTGTCTTGGCGCCTTAATGTGACAATAATTTAGAGTAGTGTAGTTAGGAGGTCCCTATCGAAATGATCACTTTTTGTAAAAATGTAAGGTAAGACTAGGTAATCACTTCTTGCATTTTTTTTTGAATCTTGTTTTAGAACTTTTAGCTTTTTAGAAACTTGGCAAAATAAGCTATAATTATCCAACAAAATGGATATAATGTAGTTTACCATAGACTTTCTTATTTCATTGGTTTCTTGATCAACTATCACCTTAAGTATAACCAAACCTTCGATATGTCTTCTTGCTTTCTACATAGATCGACACTTGTCACGTTTGCTCTTATGAAAGTAAAACTGCAATCCAACAATATTTTTGTAAGTTTATTGGTGGTCATTGAACCCGAGTTCTGAAGTATGACATAAAGAAAAAAACATATCATACATGTCAAAGGTAATTTTAAGATCTTCCTTCTGAACAATAAACATGTGTAGCTAGATAAATGAATATATATAATGCGGGTATACGTACTTCAGGAAACTAGAAAGTCTCGTAATTCAGATGAAAAGAATACATCATAAAAGAAGTTATATTACTGTGTCAAATTTTTCATTTCGATGTTGTCTCCACCCGTGCAACATCTTATAGTGTTTGCGGTTAAGTTAGCGGAGATCACTTTTTGATTCTTCTCCTGGATTGTCCCTTAAAGATAACATACAACCATCCATAGCAACACGAGCTAGCCACTCTTCTCGCAAATGCCTATATCTATTCAAAAATGGAATAAGTGACTTATTTGTGCATTTTCTCATTAGATGGCACACTTATTAGTTAGTATTTCCTTCATATAATTTATTTGTCTAATTTTGACTTGGCACAAAGTTTAAAAAAAGTAAAGAACACTTTTGAATCTTGTGGTTTTAAACTAAAGATATGTAAAATATATCAAAATGCCCTTTTATTATCTTAAACATGTTATGTGAAAATTAGAATAAAAGAGTTGTCAAAAAATGAAAGAGACTTTCTTTGTGAAATGGATTAAAAAGGAAAGTAAGACAAACAACTTAAAATGGAGGGAGTATAAAATAATTTAAGATAAAATAGAAGAAAAATTTATTACAACCTATATTTGTTGCGCGGCAAAACCTGGAAACAAAGCAAGAAAAGATTAATTAATATATGGAAACAAAGCAAGGAAACAAAACAAATCTCTACTAACCTTGGAGTAATAGTGTAAGCGTTAGCTTTTCGTTTAGAAGGTGCAATTCGAAAGTTAACACCGAAAGTAATGGTGTATATATATCTTCTCTTCGTCCCTGTCAATTCTTGGGGTACTATTAGAATTTCAACACCATTGTGTAATTAAGAAAATATGTTAAAGTTTTGTTGCAATTAAAGAAGAAATGAGAAGCTATCTCTAATTTTCAAAATTAAATAAAATTCCATAAACCTTTTTTCAAAAGTTATTCAAACGATTCATGCATCTTAACTAAAAAAAACATTGATAGAGTAATCTCAGTTAGAAGACAACGAAAAAAATTATTTAGAAGGCACCATACTGCCATTTTGAGCACTATTAGTTGTTGGAATTGGTGACATATAAGGAACTATGTCTCGACAAGTGTTCATTTCATATGAACAAGCCATGTATATATGAAGATGGAGACTAAAAAACCTTATAAGAAATAAAAAAAATTCAAGAAAAACTCAAGAATGATAGTTGAGAAGCAATATGGTTTGAGGCTTTAAATATCAAGGAGTATATATAGATTATTAAATTATAAAGAAGACAAGTATTTTTGAAGATAGATGAGGATGAAATTAATAAGATCTGATCTTTAGTTCTTTTAGAAGAAAATAAATATCATTCACGTTATTTGGACATTTGGTCAATACTTATTTCTTGTTTGTAGAAGGCAGAATTGTCGAGGAGACCCTTCAACTTGTCCTGGTTTGATATCCTGGCCCGTAACTCCTTGAAATTTCATCTAAACACTTTAACCAGTTCAAAATTAAGATTTTGAACAACTTTGACTTTTGACTAAGCTGATGTGACATTAATTTTACAGGGCCGAATAATGTACATGATTACACGCCTTTAAAAGCGAGTGAACACATAATTTTTTTTTAAAAAATATTTAAAATAATGAGTGGGGTAGGGGGGGAGGGAGGTTGATGACAAAACAAAAGGAATTAAAAAAATCTTGAATTTGCTTTCTTCTTTAAACTTTTAAACTATTCTAGTTCTAGGCATGTGCGTTGCACGTGTATCTCATATACATTCGTATTATAAATAAATTTACAAGCTCAATTTAAATAATAGTTAAACTGTTTAATTTTACTAAGATAGATGAGGATGAAATCAATAAGATCAGATCTTTAGCTCTTTTAGAAGAAAATAAATATCATTCGTGGTAAATGAACATTTGGTCAATACTTATTTATTATTTGTAGAAGGCAGAATTGTTGAGGAGAATCTTCAACTTGTCCCGGTTTGATATCCTGGCCCCTAACTCCTTGAAGTTT
Source organism: Jaltomata sinuosa (assembly GCA_003996215.1). NCBI lineage: Eukaryota > Viridiplantae > Streptophyta > Magnoliopsida > Solanales > Solanaceae > Jaltomata > Jaltomata sinuosa. Next base: position 173,160 of record QJPP01007257.1, read on the forward strand.
TATCTAAAAACTTTAACCAGTTCAAAAGTAAGATTTTGAACACCTTTGACTGTTGACTAAGCTTATGTGACATTAATTTTGCTGAGTCGGATAAAGTATATGATTACACGCCTTTAAAAGTGAGTGAACACATAAATTTAAATAAAAATTATTAAAAATAATGGGCGGGGTAGGGGGAGGGTTGATGACAAAACAAAAGGAATTTAAAAAAATCTTGAATCTGCTTTCTTATTTGAACTTTTAAATTGGGCACGTGCGTTGCACGTGTATCCCATATAAATTCGTATTATAAAAAAATTTACAAGCTCAATTTAAATAATAGTTAAACTGTTTAATTTTTTAAGATGGATGAGGATGAAATCAATAAGATAAGATCTTTTGCTCTTTTAGAAGAAATAAATATCATTTGTGGTAATTGAAAATTTGGTCAATACTTATTTATTATTTGTAGAAGGTAAGATTACCGAGGAGATCCTTTGGCTTATCCCAGTTCGATATTCTATATTCTGTCCCCTAACTCCTCAAAGTTTTATCAAAACACTTTAACCAGTTCAAAACCAAAATTTTGAACACCTTTGACTGTTGACTAAGCTTATGTGACATTAATTTTATTGAGTCAGACAAAGTGAGTGATTACACGCCTTTGAAAGTGAGTGAACACATAAATATAAATAAAAAAATATTAAAAATAATGCGTGGGGGGATGGGGGAGGGGTTGATAACAAAACAAAAAGAATTTTAAAAAAATTCTGAATCTGCTTTCTTTTTTGAATTTTTAAATTATACTAGTTCTGGGCACGTGCGTTGCACGTGTATCTCATATTAATTCGTATTATAAAAAAAATTATAAACTCAATTAAAATAATAGTTAAACTGTTTTAACTATTTAATATATATCCTTCATAAGTTAAATGACCAAATACAATATAAAGTTGTAATACAAGAATAATGCTATGAAATATAATGTAGTTCAAAGAGTCTAATATTTTTTGTGGTTTGTTTTGAAAAGCGAACAACATCAACTGACAATATGTATGAATATCCTTCTCTCTCTGTTTCAAAATTGATGAATCTGACATAACACGTGAATGTACCATCTCAAACATACTCTTTCGCTTTATTCTAACACTCTCATTACATACACAAGTAGAAGGTGAATAACAGACACTAAATTCACCATTACTAGATCCACCACCACTACCTTCACCGCCACCCGTCTCCACTTACTTTATCTTTGTGTTTGTCATCCCCGTTCATGAGGTTGTTTCTTGCATCAAAGAGAAGCTTTTCAATCTCACTCTTTTCATGGTTGTTGGTTTTTTATTTCTTTGCTGCAGACTTCCCCTTCAAGATTTAATAAGATAATTTAGTAAGAATAATGTAATTGTCTTGGCGCCTTAATGTGACGATAATTAAGAGTGGTGTAGTTAGGAGGTCCCTGTTGAAATGATCACTTTTTGTAAAAATGTAAGGTAAGATTACATAATCACTTCTTGTATTTTTTTTTTTGAATTTTTTTTTAGCACTTTTAGCTTTTGAGAAACTTGACCAAACAAGCTATAATTATCCAACAAAATGCATATAATGTAAGAGTTTACCATAGACTTTCTTATTTCATTGGTTTTGTTGATCAACTACCACCTTCAGGTTAACCAAACCTTCGATATGTCTTCTTACTTTCTACATAGATCGACACTTGTCATGTTTGCTCTTATGAAAGTAAAACTGCAATCCAACAATATTTTTGTAAGTTTATTGGTGGTCATTGAATCCTATTTCTGAAGCATGACGTAAAGAAAAGAACATATATCATACATGTCGGAGGTAATTTTGAGATATTCCTTCTGAATAACAAACATGTATAGCTAGATAAATGAATATATATAATGCGGGTATACGTACTTTAGGAAACTAGCAAATCTCGTAATTCGGATGAAAATAATACATCATAAAAGAAGTTATATTACCATGTCAGATTTTCCATTTCGACGTTGTCTTCACCCGTGCAACATCTTATAGTGTTTGCGGTTAAGTCAGCGGGGATCACTTTTTGGTTCTTCTCCTGGATTATCCCTTAAAGATAGCATAAACCCATCCATAGCAACAAGAGCTAGCCACTCTTTTCGCAAATGCCTGTATGTATTTAAAAATGGAATACGTGACTTATTTGTGCATTTTCTCATTAGATGGCACACTTATTAGTTTGTTCTTTCTTTATTTAATTTATTTATCTAATTTTGACTTGGCACAGAGTTTAAGAAAAGTAAAGAACACTTTCGAATCCTGTGATTTTAAACTAAAGATATGTAAAATGTATCAAAATGTCCTTTTATGGTCTTAATCATGTCATGTGAAAAGTTAAAATAAAAGAGTGTTCGAAAAATAAAAGAGACTGTCTTTGTGAAATGGATTAGAATAGAAAGTAAGACAAACAACTTAAATGGAGGTCGTATAAAATAATTTAAGATAAAACAAAATAAAAATTAAATACTACCTATATTTGTTGCATGGCGAAACCTAGAAACAAAGCAAGGAAAGATTAATTAATCCATGGAAATAAAGCAAACAAACAAAACAAATCTCTACTAACCTTGGTGTAATGGTGTAAGCGTTAGCTTTTCATTTAGAAGGTGCAATTCGGAAGTTAACACCAAAATTAATGGTGTATACATATCCTCTCTTCGTCCCCGTCAATTCTTGGGGTACTATTAAAGTTTCAATACCATTGTACAATTGAGAAAATATATTGAAGTTTTGTTGCTATTAAAGAAAATATGAGAAGCTATCTCTAATTTTTAAAATTAAATAAATCCCACAAACCTTTTTTAAAAAGTTATTCAATCGATTAATGCATCTTAACTAAAAAAATATTGATAGAGTAATCTCAGTTAGAAGGTTACAAAAAAATTATTTAGAAGGCAACATACTGCCATTTGAGCACTATTAGTTGTTGGAATTGGTGACATACAAGGGACTATGTCTCAGCAAGTGTTCATTTCATATGAACAAGCCATGTATATATGAATATGGAGACTAAAAGTCCTTATAAGAAATAAAAATAATTCAAGAAAAACTCAAGAATGATAGTTGAGAAGCAATATGGTTTGAGGCTTTAAAAATCAAGGAGTATATATAGATTATTAAATTAAAAGATGGAAAGTATTTTTGAAGATAGATGAGGAAAAAATCAATAAGATCAGATCTTTAGCTCTTTTAGAAGAAAATAAATATTATTCATGATATTTGGACATTTGGTCAATACTTATTTATTATTTGTAGAAGGTAAAATTACCGAGGAGACCCTTCAACTTGTCTCGATTTGATATCCTGGCCCCTAACTCCTTGAAGTTTCATCTAAAAAATTTAACCAGTTCAAAACTAAAATTTTGAACACGTTTGACTATTGACTAAGTGTCACGACCCAAAATCACATTAGGCTGTGAGGGCACCCACCATCCCCGTAGGCGAACTCCTTTCCTTTACTTACCATTTAACAATATAAATAATGTGGAAGTAATGTAAAAGTAACAACCAACTCTTATAAACGCGAAAATAACGAGTTCAAATCCAAACTATCCCAAGACCTGGTGACACCAGTACAAGAGTATCTACGAATATGAAACAAGTCTGTGCAAACTAAAATAACTATCTGGAAGTAAGTAAGACAAAAAACATAAAGAATCTCTAAAATCCAGTACTGCCGAAGAGAAAGCATCTCACCCTAAACTCTAACCGCAGCAGCCTTGAACACAAATAATAAGTCAAGTATTCCTAGTACCTGGCTCAGTTCCTGCACACAAAAAGGTGCAGCAAGTATAAAGTGAGTACATGAAACACGTGTACTCAGCAAACTTTCATTACTAACTCCTTCTAGAAGTGATAACGAGATGTATCTTAAAAGTGCTCTTTTTCACAAGTATAATTTGTCCACAATATAAGTCACCACAACACAATAAATAAGGCACGTATCTAGAACAATTCAATATGGAGTGCAATACAGATGAAATGTAATACAATGTAATGCATTGGCCAAAAATAAATAAGTATATACCCATCGGAACCATTTCCTATTGGCACAATAAAACTTGCCAGAACCATTTTCCATCGGCATAATAAGACCCGCCGAAACCATTTCCCATCGGCATAATAAAACTAGTCGAAACCTGTAATGACTCTTTCGGTTATTTATGTATTTTTGTCTTTCTTGTACCGTTAGAGCTTGCCGATAGTGGCCCCAAGTTATTTATGGCTTGCTGGGACTGGTAGTTCGGTGCCCGGGCTATTTGTTTGGTCTTTTTGGCCGTTTCTTATTTTAGAGCTTTAGGATTTTAAAATCATTGACTTCAGTCAACATTCTTGGTGAACATGCTCGAAATCAAATTTCGACAGTTCCAATAGCTCCAAAGCGTGGACTTTGATCTAGTGGGACCTTTGGTTAGGATTCGGGATCTTTTCAGCTTGAAATTCTCTCTCGTTCTGTGTTTTCAGGCCAGTTGGGCTTATTTGGTTGACTTTAGTCAACATTCGGAGAAGAAAACCTCGGATAGAAATTCCGTCAGTGTTGTTAGCTCTGGAATGTCGAGTTTGTGTTAGTTAGTTGGTTGGTTCGGATCCCGGGTGAGCCGGGCTCATTTGGGATGTTTGGTTGGCATTAGTTAGTGTTGACTTGGGTCAACATTCCTCCGAAATTACCTATTATGGAAGTTTTATCGATTGCATTGAGTCCTTAACGTTGTTTCCACTCTAGTTGCATTATTGGTTTTTGAGTATCGAGTTCTGATTGTGCCGGAACACCCTATAGAAGTTTTGGCTGTTGCTGGTTTTCTGCAGCAGAAATTGTTCAGCGCCTATGGCGCCCGGGCAGCGCCAACGGCGCTGACCTGTGATTTTTCCCTTCAACGCGATTGCATTGGTCTGTGGTCCTTCCTTCAGCGCGATTGCGCTACTTTAGCGCCTATGGCGCTGACCTGCTTCCAGCCCCTATAAATCCTTCCTCCTTCGAATTTTCAGCTCTAATTCTTGTTTCCTCCCAACTCCAAACTGAAAATCCTCTCCACCAAAACACTCCTTTTAGTCATATCTTGGAGAATTCATCAATTGGATTGGAAAGTCTCGCTTCTTGGATGATTTTGGTAAGTTCTTCTTCCCCTAAGTTCTTCTTCTCTAATTCTTGGAAACCACCATTGTTGACCCTTTCTCAAAGCTTGAAAATCCTTTGTAGAAGTTGCCCCCTTTTGTGTTGCATGTTTGAGGAATAACCCAATTCGCGTTTGTCATGCCCCAAATTAGGGGAGGTGCGATTGGCACTCGATACCTTACTCGACCGAGTTAGCCACTAAAATATACTATCTAACTAAGCTGTGGGCCCAAAAAGTCGGGCAGCATAACATCTGAAATACCAAGCCTGGACCGTTAAAGCCATAACCTGAATGACAACAAGTCATATAGACAAAGGTAGACAAGCCAAAAATAATAAAGTGATGGCTGGCCGACGAGGTCGCAACCGAAGACACACATACATACATATACATACATGCCCAACCTATGGGACTGGAGACTGGAAGCTACAAAAAAAAACCTAGAATACCATGTCCACAATAGCCTCTAAGAGTGTCATAAGCACCGGTTGGGACAAGGCCCCGACTATACCCAAACTGTACAACAAAAGTAAACACCCTCTGATAGCCCCAGAAAGAGGTGGAGCTTACCAAATCACAACTGAACCCCGAATCCTAGTGGAGGGGTCAATCAGAATCCCTACCTGAACCTGCACGCACGAAACAAAATGCAGCGTCCCCAGGCAACGAGACGTTTGTACAAAAAAAATATACTGGTATGTAAGGTAGAGAGTAGAATCATAAATAGCTGCTGTAAGAAAGTAATAGAGATACCACCTGAAACTGAAACTCTGATAGCCTCCATGGCCGACATTGTTGACACCCAATTTTGTCCCCTCTTTCTTCCCGATTAATTCTTTATGCTTCAAATAATTTTGATAATTTAAGAATGCATACAAGTTATTTTTATTATAATTAGAAATCTATGTAATGCTATCGTCCTTATTTTTGTGAAATTATCAATGTAGTTCTACTACTATTATTATTATTACTTTATTATTGTTATTATTTTTTAAATCTAGCAGGGTGCTCGTTATTTTTAATTTAGCAAAGGACGGGCCGTCACCCCTAGACAGTGTTGCTCCTCTCCTTGACGGTCAATGTGACGGACCGTCACCTTAAGGCAGTGGCACTGCCTTCTTTGCTAACTTGACGGCCAGGCTGACGGACCGTCAAGCCAGTGACGGACCGTCGCCTGGACCGTCACCTTAAGGCAGTGGCACTGCCTCTGTGCTGCCATGGTGCGACGGTGGGGGTGACGGACCGTCACCACCTTGACGGACCGTCACGGCGGCCGTCACCCTAGACAGTGTTGCTCACCACCTTGACGGTCAATGTGACGGACCGTCACACATGTGACGGACCGTCACTCAGGTCGTCACTCTTAGGCAGAATCCTCTTTTTCTCGTATTTCCTTCCGTTTCCGTATTTGCTCCCATTTCCTACAAATACTTCTTTTGATTTTCTAACTTTTATAAATGTTATCGTAATTCCTACGATATTGATTTTTGCCTAATATTTTTATAATTATTTTTTTAATTGAATACGTTTTAATCCACGTGGATGCCACGTAAGCGCCACATAAGCGCCCAACAATCATAAACACACGCCTCCCACACTCCTCCCCCACTTTCCACACGCCTAGCCTCTTCTCCGCCACGTGTTGCTCTTTTATTGGTTGGTCAAACTCATCCTAAAACCCTAAACACCTTATTATGCTGAACTACCTAATTTACCCTCACTTAAGCTACCTGAAATACCCTAAATACCCTCAAACCCTAAAATCAGATTAGTTGTACCCTTTCTCTCCTCTCATACACCGCACCTCCCTCTCCATTTTTGGGCGAAAATTTCATCTCCTTTTGCCATGACAGATGCTCACCTCTCCACTTTCGTGCAACTCTTGATAACTCCATTTGGACTCTTCTCCTTCCCTCTGTCTCCGTGACAGACCGCCTTCGTCGTTACTCCATTTTCAACGAGTTTCTGAGGTTTGCAATAGCAATGGTCAGGTGATGTATAACTTATTCGGGCTAAGTTCATCTCTCCATGAATCTTCAAAGTCAAACTAAAATCACGTGAAGCCTACAACGTTCAAATTCAAATCGCATTCAAAATCCCGCCCAAAAAATCCCCCAAGAACCCTACCTTCACCCCTATAAATACCAAGGGTTGGAGAAGCGTTGGGGGCCATCAGTTGACAGCCAAGAATACACAAGCAAAAGCTTCTCTTTTCCAAATTTTAATCTCTTCATCTCTCTTTTGTTCTGTTTTCTTTGTGCGTTTTTTTAAGTTTGATTTCGTCGAGTTTGAGCGTAGATCTGTGGCTGAAGCACCCCTATTCACTGCACCACAAAAGGTGATATTCTCCTCTCATTCTTCTCTATTTTCGTCTTTGTGATAAAATTTGGTGCCTGTTTCTAGAATTAGCTTCCTGTCAGGATTATCTTTGCTTAGTTTAGCTATACTAAAAATGATGTAAAAGATGTATTTTAATTTAGTTCGAGGTCCGTTCGAGATCTGATGCTGTGTTTTTCTTTCACGATTTAGACATCATGAATTTAAGAAATGGGGTTTGCTTTTGTGATTAATTAATCACGTAAATCAGTTTTTAGTTTCAAGTTCATGGTCATTTGTTGTCTTTTATGTTATGAAATTTGCATACCAAACAGCTTTGTATAAAAAAATGCTTTGTTCGTTATTCTAACAATAAAAATAAAGACTCTTCATGATTTTTTTTTGTTGTTTTTCTTGGCACATTCAGTTATTTTTTTTTAGAGCTTTCTTTTGTTAATATGGCATCATGTTAATGAGTAGGTGTAAATATATAATGTGGACAGAGATGTATGTTAGTTGCATATGTATATCATGGTTCTTAATCAACTTGTGCGCTCTACTTCGTAGTAGTGATTATGTGCGTAAATTATTTGTTCTTGATTAAAAATCATGACTTGGGGAAACATGTCATAGATTGTGATCTATGTGATCGTGTGAGATAGTTCTAAATAATAAATATTTGTTCATCATGTATGTGTGGAAATTGTATAAAACATCTTTGTTGTCATGGGTATTTAGGCTTTTTGAACACTGTTAGAGTACGCTATGGTTAATTTTTGCATTAATGATTTGCTCGTTTTAGTATTTGGTGTGATTCTATTGTGCCTATGGATCTTATGTTATTTGAATATAGTCTCTAATCCTTTATCTTCCTTCTTCTTGCATGAACACCTTGGGAGCAAATGGAGTCTTGATTCGGGACTCTCTCAAAAATTGAGTCTATGAGACTCGCACCATCATACCCGCACATGGAGTCGTTATACGTCATCTTCCTTAGAACCCATCAATTAGCAAGAAAAACGAGCAAAACGCTTGGGGTCGCCTATGGTGTCCTTCCTTCTTACCATTCATTATTACCTTCTTATTATTATTTAGTGGTTTATTTGTGTTGATTTGGTTTTATCTCAAGTTTGAGATCATTTGTTGAATTTCTTTCTTAACACTAGACTAATTTTATTTAATTATGCGAGATTGTTAATCTAGTTAATTAATAGTGTCTTTGTTTTATTATTTGATGTCAATAAAAGAATTAGGCCTAGAATACTTGAACCTTAGAAAGGGTAGTTTGCTATATATATAATAAAAGAAGTATATGACTAGCTCCTCTCTTTCGTATATTACATACATGGCTACTAACCAAATGCTTTGCCTTCATTTTTTAAATCTTTCTTGTTAAAAGTAGAGTTAAAATCTAGATATGGTTGGTGTAAAAAATGCAACTTTAGTAAGTTCAAAAGTGCAGATTTTATGTGCAAAACTCAGCTTTTCTAGTGCTAAAAAAAACGCAGATTTTAGTGTAAAGAATATACAGCTTCCCAAGAGTTTTAAAACCCAATTTTTGAAGGCAAAATATACTTGATTAAGGACTTAAAAGTGCAGATTTTTGAGCTAAAAACATAGCTGTTTAAGAGCTTTAAACGCAGATTTTTGAGGTCAAAACGAACTCCCTTTGTGATCTTTAAGGTGCAGATTTTGCATAAAAAGGATGTAGATTTTTGAAGTGAAAAATGCTCTTATCAAGAACCTGAAAATGCTTTATCTTTTTTAGTAAAAATATAGCTATTCGAAAGGATCAAAACACACTTTCATGAAAGGTAAAACTAATATTTTTTACATCATGGGAATTTTCCTTATTTGCTTTGAAAACTATTTTACTAATAGATATCTTTGAAATCTTTATTTTATCAAGTCTAAGCCTATAATTTTTTAATTACAGAAGATCTTTCCTAGTAAGTTATTCTTTATAACCAAATAGTTTAGTTGCACGTCCTCTTATTGCTCAACATATATTTTTGGGGGTTAACTCATTTGATACTTAATTATGATTTATTTTCTGATTTGGACACCCTTTATTTTAAGTTTATTTCATAACTAATTATTTTCTTCTACAAATTATCAATTTTACTAGTAATTTTTATGTTTTCCATTTATAACCTTAATAATATTTTGTAAGTTATTTTCTTCAATATATAAAATGTTATATTTATATTTTAGACCCTTATTTGATTAACCTAAGTCTGGCCGGTTAACCGTATTTGGCGGATCTTAAAGGATGCTTAACCCCTTCCCTTTAGGATAATTAAAACCCTTACTTAGAATCTTAAGTTTAGTAGACCTTTAAAATGAAGTCTTTTGTTTGCTTTAATCGCATAGTTAATTATAGGTGTCCTAATTCACCGTAAGACTAATTAGGTGGCGACTTCCTTTTAATTAATTTAGAAGTTTTCAATACGTTGTACACCGTTTCGACCTCGGTTAAAATGGGGTATAACAGCTTGGCGACTTCACTGGGGATTTTAGGTTCTAAACCATAACAGACTTAGGTAAATAATCAAGACGGTATATTTGTTTGTTTTTCATTAGTTGTTTTATGTGTTATTTGTCATTTTTATGTGCTATGTTGTTTATTTCTTATTGTCTTATATAATTTGTCTATCTGTTATTGCTTTATATAAACTGTCATTCCGTTCATATTTCCTCCACTTCTGGAAATTTGACACTTTCACACACATTGTACACGCGAGTTGTGTCATTTCACTTCTCCGAAATTCTTTCAAACACCTTATATTTAGAGAATCGGTGCATGCGTGGGGTGAGCGGATAGTTTTACTATCGTGTGACCACGTACCTTTTCAAATAGGAAAATCTCAAGTCCGGGTCTACCCAAATCTTAGTTCACCTAAGATAGAGCTAAGCCAACACCTATTTTAGGTACATGCATCATGAAAACTTAGGAGGCTTAATATACTTGGCATATTAAGTTCATTAGTCAACCTCGCCCAAATGTTCGAGTGGGTTCACAACCCCGAGTGACGCTTATCATTTATATGTGCATCATTTAAAAATGATTGTGCCTAAATATGGACCGTTTATTCTAAATTAAATTTTGTATATTATAATGATTAAAGCTTTTTTTTTAATATTATTTTATTTTGAGAATAAGATTTGTTTAATTAATTAAAGAGCAAACGAATGACATATTATGACACATTTATTCTTTAAATACGCGTTAGGCCTACCTCTGGCATAAAGAGACACCTGTATATTAGGACGCGTTATTATCATACGAATTGTTTGCTCGCTTACTTGCTACGTGCCGTATATGAATTTATTTGCTACATGATTTCACTTGATATTTACTAACATTATTTTTATTTTTCTTTATTTAAAGAAGTGTGACTTGCATCTGTTTATCTCTTTATTTAATTGCCTATTATATTTTTTACATGTTCACAATTATTGTTGTTATTATTGTTGTTGTTATTATTGTTATTATTATTATTATTATTATTATTATTATTATTATTATTATTATTATTATTATTATTATTGATTCCGCGCTTAGCGCACTTTAAAGATTTTAGAGCACCGTTTAGAATCATTATCCTAGGCTCGCTCAAGCTTTTAGAGTTCTCAATTAAATTCTCCTCCCGTTTAGGGTATAATCTTCTTTAAATCAAATTTGCGTTAGTTATTTCAAAATTCCTACTCCCTCATCCGCTCGTCTATAAGACTCGTGTCAAAATTCAAAGTTTCTAGATTTTTACTTTCTCAAGCTTTTTCAAGTCTCCTTTACGGGTTTAATCTTCTGTTTCTAATGACAGAATATTTATCCCGTTAGTTTCATGCTTCGTAGAATCTATTTAGCGCTCGATCTACGTCATGAAACTTCTACTTATGCTCTCAAATTCTTCCAATCTTTCATTAATCTCTTTGCCATTTGTGGCTTCTTAAATTGGAAGATGTCCAAATTTATTTGCGCAATCTATCAAATAACACTCGTCGACATTTGCTCGATCTTCTCCATCTAATTTGTTCAAGAACGACTATCCAAAATTGATACTTCTTTAGAGTTTATCGTTCATTCAAAATGCTTGTGTCGTTCCTATTTTTGAGCTATTAAAATTAATCTTTTCGCACCTTTTATTTCTAAGTTTTGGCATGCAAGTCGAGGCATCTCATAGGTCTTCAATTGATCGACATTATTCTCATCCTCGATAATTTTTCAACCCGCCAACTCAGAGTCATTTGCAATCGTTCAATTTTTCAAGTTCAATCCTCGTGCGTTTAGTTTCCTTTTTAAATATCTTAATCTCGTGCTGGTCATCAAATTCGTCTTTAATATTTTCTTTATAAGACTCAATTCTTTGATTTCTTCTCAAGCATCACATGTTTAAATAATCTACTCTTAGCCTCTTTCATACCTATTTTTTGCGCTTATCAAGTGTTTCATTTTCCTTCCAAAGGTTGACTTAAGTTGAACATCAAAGATTCAAGGACGACATGACCGATCAAATTACTGTGATTGACCTAGTTGAAGATGAATTTGAATGTGGAGAACCTGAGTCATACCCAGATAAAATCGCTAAGTTTGAGACAAAAGTGTCACAAATGGAACAAGAAATTGGCAGCATGAAAGAAGTGATAGTCGACCTTAAGAATTCATTCATTGAAGACTCAGAGAGATACCCACCCATTCATACTGTCACACTTCCCACCTTTGATTCTAATGCCCAACTTTTCTCTAATATGCACCCAGCCTTGCCAAATGAGACATTAAACAACTTGGCGGAGACAAGCAAGAATAGAGAAAATGGTGGAAGACATTTTAATGTTGAGACTAATCAAGTTTCTTTCACAAATGAGCTTGCTTCACAGTTTAAGACAAATTTCGAGAATTCCCATAATCTCATTCCAATGTATGATGGGGTAGGCGATCCCTTAAATCGCTTGAAAGCATATCTTGATTGGTTGACAAGTATTGGGCAAGACAATGAACTCAAGATGAGGCTTTTCGTTAGAACGCTTACAGGGTCAGCCTTGATATGGTATGCAAAGCAAGATACATGGAAATGGTCCTCTTGGAGCAATCTGGTTAAAGATTTTGTTGAACGATATTGGTCTCCTAATAATGTATCTGGGGGGTTTGGTCAGCTAAAAGGAAATCTACAGAATCTCTTAAGGGTTCAAAAGGAAAAGAAACTGTCGGACCAAGGCTTATTGCACTGAGTCACAATCAAGCAATTCATCCACAATTTGACAGTCAAGTTCCTCCCCACAATCGGGCTACCATTGAACCAAGGTTTATTGCATCAAATTTACCTTCTCATACAATTTTCGCAAGCACTCATGATATAGCCGGATGGAACAGCAACAATGGTTTCATCGAAGAGGACTATTAGCATATGATGGGACTTTTGTTCATTAAAAAATATATGTGGCCTTTAGGAAGCATGTAATAGGAAGTTAGTTTTTGGGTAGCATCTTTAGGGATCACTTATGTACTTTTGCGAGCTTAAACGATCAGTCTTTTGTATGTTTTGTTATTATAATCTCTTTTTTTTTTTTTATGTAAAGCAGAACTACACATGACCTGATTTCCTTGGTGGATATGTAGGCAGCCCACATAGGGACTCGGTCATATTGGGGTAGTTTTTAATATTTCTTTTGCGTGTAATTGGAACTACGTTTGACCTGATTTCCTGTCGGACACAGGATACATAGGCAGCCTATATAAGGCTCGGTCTCTTTATTATAAAATTTTAATTTCCTCAGAGAAGATTGATATTCCGCCAAATTTTTTTTTTAGCGTACAATCATGGCGTCATCATCAAAATATCTTTAGACTGGGGCAAGTTTTGGAATTTACCAGAGTTCGCAAGGGATGAAGATCAAGTCAAAAAAGCTTTGTTGTTCAACATAAGTCAGCCTTTTTCGAATTGCGCATTCTATTCCAAATTAGTTCGCTTTTATTAAAAATTCGAGCGTTAGAGCCAAATAAGTGATTTCCATTCACTCATTCTGCGATTTAAGTCATCCCTTTTATCTTAGAGCTTCTACGTAAGCAAGTCACAAATTTATCTATTTTATCAAATACTTTATGTATTTACTTCCTATTTTCATGCGCTAATATTTTTATCTTTTAAAAAGCTTTATCTTTCTTTAGAGGTTGCCTAGCATTGAACATTGTTTTGGCTGTGAATCTGCATCAAGGGCAAACTCTAATGGCAGACCGATTTGAAGCATTCAACAATGGTATGAAATTGGTGCAGGCACAAAATGATGATAATGAAAAGAATGTGGTTCGAAGAAATGTGTTGGTTAATCTACCAAATACCTTCAGCTTTCTTCCTACCCCAACCTCCAACCCAACCAAAAATATTTGTTTAACTATATCCCCTTGCCCAACTCCTTCCTATACAATTTCTCCTCAAATGCCATCAGTATACGCTAAAGCCAAAAGTTTTCAATTTACCATGATGCCAAACACTCATCCTTCCACAATTGTGCTTCCTTTCAAGGAAAATAAGCACGATCAACTAGCATTTTATCAATATGCTAGATGTGAAAAGAAGATTCAGTCGCCTTGCCATGAAAATTTGGAAAGAGAACTTAACGATTTGAGAAAAGCATTTGATGAAGAGTTGCATTCAAGAAATTACCAGAGTTTAAAGTATGAAGATTTGTGTGTGCACCCAAATGTTGAGCTTCCGCCAGGTTACAAGCTACCAAAGTTTAACACTTTCAGCGGGAAAGGAGATCCTGTAGCTCATTTGAAAGATTACTGCAGCAGGTTAATCGGAATTGGCAATGATGAAGCCATACGAATGAGACTATTCATTCAAAGCTTATCAGGATTGGCACTCTCTTGGTACACTAAGCAAGACTTTAACAAATGGTATACATGGAAAGATATGGCTCGCGATTTTGTCAAGCAATACAATTTCAACTGCGAGGATGATCTTCATATAGCCGATTTGTTCAAAGTAAAGAAAAAGCCGCATGAATCTTTTCAAGAATATGCCATGCGATGGAGGTTAGAAGCTTCTAAAATGCATCCTCCATTGCCTGAAGAGGAATTGATCTCAGCCTTCATTCAAATTCAAGATGGTCTATATTATAATAAACTGCTTGGGACTTGTGCACGCAACTTTTCTGATTTGATTCGTGTTGGCAAAGAGTTGGAAAGTGGAATTCAAGAAGGGCGAATTGTAGACAACCCAGCAACACCAGTTGTTCACCAAACCTTTCAACCAAAGCCTTCTTGCCAACAAAACTTTCAAAATGGTCGTCAACTAAAATTTCACCAAGCACAGTCTAGCTCACAACAACAAAGGAAGATGAAATCTTTCTCCTTCACTCCTATAGATGAGCCATTGACAAGTATATTTGAGAGATTGAAAGCTAATGGACTTCTGCAATCAAAAAAAGGATTCATGCCTAAGTATCCATCTCCAAATTTTGATTCATCCAAAAGTTGTGCTTATCATTCAAATATCCAGGGACATGATATTGAGAATTGTTCGGTACTAAGATTCAAGATTGAAAGCATGATTAAGAGTGACAAGATAAAGCTGCACCAAGAGCCTCCAACCAACCATGACAATATCGCAAGTGGCAGCACAATCTTTATTAAGGGTGATCCATCAAAATTGGCACCAAGGCATTTAAAGAGAAAGCGTGCAACCAGTCAAGAGAATTGACAAAGGCATCATTTTGCAAATTTGAGAATATAATTCTCCATTTTCCCTCCTTTATGAGTAGCTACTATTTTGCAATCCTTTCCTAAACTTTCGTATGAACTACGTTTGACCTGATTCCTGTTAGTAGCGGGATACGTAGGCACTCATTCTGAGTTCGGTCTCATTATAATAAAAAAAAAAATCCATTTCCCCAATAGCCAAAACTGGGACAGCCTTGCAAACAACCTTGCAAATGGCCTATGTTTATTCAATGAAGCAGAAGTCAAGATCACAAATCATATTCGCTCATCAAATTGTTGCAGTGCCATAGCAACGAGAAGCGCAGATTCAAAGTCAAAGCTTCAAAGTTCAATGCAAGGCAACCATTTCATCTTATACTAACAAGTTTTCTTTGAGTAATGCAGAGGCTAATTTTGGAATGATAACGCACGCAAATGATGACGCAAATTGAATGTTGTATTTCACAAATTTTCTTTGAGTGCAGAATTCTGATTCGCAGTAAATTTTCATCAAAGCATCGTACTTTAAATAATGGCTACTGCAAAGGCATCGCACCAAGCACTATGCATTTCAGCATACTACTATAAAGGCATTTGATTAAGTTTTTCTGGAGCACTCATTGGATGTTGCTACTGCAAAGGTATCATACCAATCTCTCCATATTATATTATGAATGTTCGCAACTATGAAGGCACTGCACCAAATTTGCTGCACCGCACCTTGCATATTTATTATTTTAAGAGCGCCGCACCAAGCTCACTGCACCGTATCA